>CABHPP010133796.1:4185-21638 GCA_902168425.1 Peromyscus attwateri
TCTCTCTCTCTCTCTCTCTCTCTCTCTCTCTCTCTCTCTCTCTCTCAAAGGAAAAAAAAAAGGAAGAGTACAAAAGCTTTGGTCCATATCCCATCATCACCCGACTGGGAAGAAAGGTGTGTCAGCCGGCGGGATTGAAGAACCAAGCCAGAGGTTTGCCATGGTACAGGGGACTGTCTGATGCTGGCTTCTCTAGGCCTGGCCCATCCCACGGTCTATGAGTCTGTCTGTAGGGTCTCCAGACTGTTGTGCCCGATCCGAGTCTTTCACAGATTTCACATGCATGGGTCCATTTGTGTGTGTTAGTGTTAGTGTTAGTGTGTGTGTGTGTGTGTGTGTGTGTGTGTGTGTGTAAGTGTATGTGTAACTGGGTGAATTCACTAACGCTTTGCTACTGGAGTCCCCATGCCTGAGATGAGGTCTCAGACTATTGAAGGGATGTCAGTAGGGCCCAGAGACATAGAGGTGGGGGTGTGGGAATATGGATGTGTAGGTAAGACACTTTGGAAGACCCAGGCAGCCCAAACACCTGATGCACCTGGTTTGCGGTTTTGTTAAATTAGAGGCCGTAGTAACTCTACAAGGAGAGGGTGGGTGGGAGGTGGAACTGTAGGTGAATCTACCTTTCCAGCCCCTCCAGTTCCAGATGCCCCCAAACTTTGCTCCAGAGTGTTCCCACCTCTCTGGAACTGCCTGGCGCCCCAGTTTCCAACATCACCCGAGAAACCTTCCTCTCAGCAATAGATGATTATAATGTGCCTGACTAATGCCCGTATTTTCCTGTTTAACATACATTCATCCAAGTAACAAAAAATCAATATTGCTAACAACATGGCAAACAAATCCTAGTCCATCTCACACAAAAACCTCAGATTTTCAATCACTCCTGTCCCCTTGAATTTGTTAACCTCTGGGGATACCAGTAGCTCCTGACTTCTGTGAAAATCAGCCCTAACTTTTCAAAAGCCTGGTCTCTAAAATTCCATTCTCCGCCACTCTTTTTTTTTTATCATGGGTATGTATGTGCAGAGGCACCATGACATTCTATGCCCAAGCCACCTCTCTTCTGGGGTCATTTCAGAACCTCTAATTCTCTTAAACCTGTCACACTGGGCACCAGCAAATGCCTGAGGTCACTGGACAATATTCTGGGTTTTCTTTTTCTCTGGGGACAAAACCCCACATGTAGTAGATTCCAACATTTTCCCAGAGTAGGGGACCCCACACTTCGGTCTTCTCCCGATTTGTGCCTGTCCTAGCTATCCGAATCTAATGTTAGCTGGTGGTTCTTGTTGGGAGTTTATTGTAATTATTATTTTTAAAAACTGGTGTTTTCCACCTGGAAGAAACAAACCAGAGGGGCCGGCTAATGAAGGAACTTAGGTTTGCAAAACACCGTAAATAATTTATTATTGTATTTCAAGGGAAAAAATAGCTTTCTTAAATCATCCCCGCAATATAAATGGTAGACTTACAGTATGGTCCTGGTAAGTCTAAATTTTTAAAGGAGCAATATTCAAAGAGACATAGATGTCTGTATTAATTATTTATTCGCCGGTGCCTTCCTTCGTTTCTGACTTATTATTAATTAGGCGCCTCTAGTCTTTCACAGAGCGCTCCACTGAGCCGGTTGCAGCTTTAAATATGAATTAAAAGCAAATCCAAGCTACTGTAATGCGAAAATTATTCCGTGTCTTGCATGGCAGAGATGAATAGCTGCGTGGATCAATACCGTGAAACTCGGCTCCCAACGACAAGGTTATTGATAGTTCGTAGTAATGGCATTAACGATGGAAAAAGGGAAATAACCGCCCACCCTCCTTGGAAACTTTTTAGCCACTGAAACCCCCGCAATAAAAATGGGAAGGGGGCAGGAATCGGTCTTAAGTGTAAGAAGAAAATTATTTATGAAACCCGGATAAACGACTTCGGAACCTTGATGTATTTGAACCTAAAGCTCTTGGCTTCTGGCGGCCCTGGCTCCAGCTGGGGAGACCGCGAAAACCCCAAGCTGTGGAGAGCTGGGGGGCCGGGTGCGCTACAGCAGCCTTAGCCTCCGGTGTGCAGCCCTTCTGCCCGGTTCCCCGCTGGGAGCGCCCTGTGGAGGCGCCGAAGACAGAAGCCTCTGGAAGTGGGTGGAAGCGGACTGGCGTGAGGTCGGTCCCCGCTGTCCGGGCGGCGACCGGAGGCCGAACCTTTGCGGTCCGGACTTTGGCCTGGGTTTTTCCCTCGGGTTGGCTTAGCCCCAGTCCCCGAAGAGGACTGCGGCCTCGCGGGGGCCCAGAGCCCGTTGGACAAGGCTGTCGCGCACAGCTCGCCCGGGCCCGAGTGATGGGAAAACTGTTCGAGACCCCGCAGGAAGCCCAGGCCCCGCACCCCACCTCCCCTCCCCGCTACCCGCCGGGTTAACAGGGCCTTGGCCTGGCCTGCGGCTGCTCTGTAATGCTGGGCGCCCCAGGCATGCAGAGCAGGCAGGCTCGGGTCTTCACCCACGTCGGGTCCTCTGCGGTCACGGAGGCTGCCAGTCCCAGCATCGACCCCTCTCCCTGTCCCCTAGCCGAGGCCATGGCGAGAGAGGACGCGTGCAGCGGGGATGCGAAAGGTTACATCCTGACCCTGCGGGGCTGCAGAAAAGGTCAGCGCCCTAGGGACGGTCGCAGGCCCTTGGTCCCCCTCCTCCTCCGCAGGGCGCTCAGCCGCCCGGTCCCCTCCCCCAAGCACGAGGACCCGCCTCTGGGGGCGGAGGTCGTGGTGACCCTGAGGGCTACGTGAAGGGCTGTGCCCTGGATGCAGGTCGCTGCCGGCAAGCAGGCCTGCCCGCGGTCCTGGCGCGAGTCCTGAGAAGTGTTTTGGGTTAGAGTGGGTAGTTGGGACGTTTGCTCTGGCCCCGAAAGGGACGTCCTTTGCTGGGAGAGTGGGGGCGACCACAGTTCCCCCCACTTCAGAAATATGGGTGATTTTGTATTTTTGTCTATTCCGTCTCCCTCTCTCCTTTCCAACATGATCATTCTCTCATCCTTCTTATCCCTTACACCTCTCTCATTTTTTTCCCTTTCTTCCTCTACCCTCCCACCCCCAGTCTTACCTCTAACCTCCTTCACTCCCCCCTCTTCTGGGGCCTGCCACAGGCCTTACCTCTAGACCTTCCTAGGAAAGGAGCCAGTTACATTTAGTACCAACATCAAGGAATCCTGTTTTTGAAGGAGGAAGGGCAGGTGAGCAAAGGGACCACCTGCTCTTCCGTGGTCCCTTGCTGTTGCCCCTGAAGCTTCTCAGCTAGGTTTTGGCTACTGCCAAGGTTCATCTGGCTGGAGCCTGGACTGGTCGGGAAGAGTTTCTAGGGCCTCACGGTGCCTTGTCGACCTCCTGACACCGGCAAGACTTCTGCGTGCTCGTTTTTCTTTTACTTGATTTTATTAATTAAAGGGGGAGATCAAAATGAATCTCAGAGATCATAACCACTAAAATCACCACTTGAGCCTTAGCTCTATTTCAGAACAAAAGGGTGGGTGGCTAAGCTGAAACCCGTCTCCAGATAGTTAGGACAAACCAAACTTCCTGACACAGAGAAAAGTCCATGGTCAAATGAGTGTTTCAGAGAAGCACCCTCTGCACGTGTACACACACACACACACACACACACACACTGGATGCACCAGCTTCATCCCCACGAGGTCTACAAGCAACACCCTTCCACACACACACTGGATCCATGGGCCTCATCCCCATAAGGTCCACAAGCAATGAGTCTTCTCAGAAAGGAAACACAACAGACTGCAAAAGAAAAAAAAAAACCCATACTTGATTCTGGAAAAAATCAATATCGAAATTAGATTTATTGTCTGCTTATGCGATTAAAAATGACAAAGTGTTGGCTTTTATTTTCATAAAAAGACAGAAGGCTGAACAAAATAATTTACTATTGAGTTCTTTTTGTTTCATTTGCCTGGCAAAACCCTGAGGGGGCTGATCAGGCAGTTGGGAAGTGCAGTGCTGCAGTCAGGAGCCCCCTGAGGAGAGGCCAGGGCACCTGGGAGGTGGTTGCTGCTATGCCGGCCAGAAGAAGAAAGTTCCTAATTTCAGATCCCAAGCAACTGAGTCCAGCTGAGAAGTTCTCAACTCTGCTCCAAAGAAATGCTGGGTGACCCCAACATGACCTCAACCCCAGGTCTCAAGTCTTGTTTCCCAAGGTAACTTCCGGTTCAGGATGATCTTTGCTTTTTCCAGACTCCACAGCTCCAGAACTCAGCCAGCTACCTGTACAGGAACAATTGCATGAAGTCTGCCTCTCCTCTCCCCGGCTCTGGGTGCGTGTGTGTGTGTGTGTGTGTGTGTGTGTGTGTGTGTGTGTGTTGCTTTCAGAGCTTATGCTGGAATCAGCAAAATGTTTGTTTTCCACACCAGCCTAGGCTAATAGATCTTTTAACTGTGGTGGCTGGGAGTGTACTTGAGGAATATACTACCTTGGACGTGCCATGATTACATCAACAGCCAGCTGGGTTCTGTTTGTTTTTAAATATTTTAAAAGGAAAACAAAAGAGCCCGCAATGTGCGGCTCCCTCTACACCCCCCAAATCCTCAAGCCGAGTGTCACAATCCACCGGGAGTCTCTTCACCTCTATACTCCACACTCTGTGTGCTGTCTGTGGTGCCCACTCCCACATTTTCATTGCCTTGTTCTGGAGCAACGTGGCTTCTTGGACAGTGGCTTCACACACGTGTTTAACAGCGGCTGGGCCAGGTCACTTAGCACCCTTAGATGCACCTTCAGGTTTTAAGGCAGCGCTCTTTGGAGGCGGCGCAAGCTGGGATTCATTTAGAAAATCTTTGATGGCTTCTTTGGGTTGTTCTGGAAACCAGCCTAGAGTGCTTAGCTATGGGACTTGTAGAAATGAATGCCCTGCCAACCACCTCTTCCGTGGACTCTCCGGGAGAGTCAGAGCTGAAGGAAGATGGGCAGACAGCCTTTGGCAGGTCAAGTCTTTGGGTCTCTTGGGGCAGCATCAGCTCCTTGGATCTGGAAGGCAGATTCCACCACCGGCGTCCTGAGGAACTCACCTGGCCTTTCCCACTGCCCTCCAAGGCCCTCTTCTTGGGCTCATTTTGGGACCAGCCTCTGCCCAGCAACCTGGAGCTGTGAGTTCCAGGGTCAAAGATCAGACATTCTCTAGGCACAGGCTCCTTCTTTACACAGTTGGACATTGTAGCAGGGGCTCTTGTCGTGGAGGCTGGTTGCCCACCGCCAACCAGACTCAAATCTCAGATCGCTCCCCACTCTAGCCATTCTGCAATGCTGTAGGGTCTTGAAAGAGTGGGAGGGGGTTGAAATTTAGGAAATGATATTCATATATCAAAATCAAGAATCTTTTGTTGAGGAGGCATGCATGGTTCAAGGCTTCTTTAATCATTCCCGCCTTGGTCTAGCTTTGACCAAAAGCCAGAGGAGAAATATTCCATTGTCTCATTTTCTTCCCCAGCCTGGCTAGAGCTGGAAAGAACTTGCCAAACGAATACCCAGCCTTCCAAGTAGGCAAATCTGTTCCAAAGGGGCTGACCTTTTGCCTGAATGGGGGCAAGGCCAGCAGAGTAAAAAGCAGGTTTCTATGCAAGCCCACGTGGCTCCATGTCACCAACACATGTCCATCAATTCCTGCAGGCCAGGGGCTGAATTTCCTCCATGTTTCCAGCCTCAGCTCTGAGCCCAGAGCTGCCAGTAGTTAGAATTGTCTCTCCGATGAAAGCCATAGTCAATAGAATTCTGGGTATCAAATGAGCAATAATTTGCTGTGGCTACATGCTGGATAATGAAAGATGTTAGTGGGATCAATAAAAAATGAAAACACTTTTACTTACATCTTGAGTTACAGTTTTAGGAGAGGGAGAGAAGCAACCAGCACAACTCTGGTTCAGTCTCCTGTCTGTCCCCAGAGTCACGAGGCTTCTTCACCATCTGACTAGCCCTTCCTGACCCCCCGGAGCTTCGACTTTCTCCAGGGCTGACAGGAGAGTAGACTATTTGCATTAAATTAACTCCTCAGGAACCAGTAATAACTTAACTGCCAGGGCTTTCTTCTCCCTCAAAGGCAGAGATAAAATAGTTTCCCACCAGAACTAAAGGTCCCCTAATTGGTTGTAGTTTACTGAAAATGTATGCAAGTGTCTCAAAGTGAATCTGTCTTTTGACATCCTCGGAGTGCACACTTGACCAAGATGGCTATGAGCAGGCCTCTTGTCTTCGGTTAGACATACAAGGGCAAGACCACGTATCTAATTCCTTCGGCTTCGTTTTGTGTTGTGAGTAAAGTCTAGAAATTTCAGTTTTTAAACCTGCTTCCCCCACAGTTGTTAATTGCTCACATCTTTTTCATAGTTTCATTTGCTTTGTCCAATCTGCTTTTAATTCATGCTGGATTTGTTTGTCCCAACATGTTTGCTTTTCTTATCGTCCAATCTCAAACACACTTTTACCGTTTTGGTTGCTAAAGAATCGGTTAGGAAAAAAACAGAGAAACAGTCTACGTTTTTCAAAGATATCAAAACAAATAAACTGAGAAAAATACTCTGTGCGTTCTGCATAAGGCAGGCGCTATGAAGCCCCCTGCCCGCTCTCAGCGCTGAAGTAATATGAGAAGAATATTTGAAAATGTGTTTGGCTATGTCTGCAGTTTTAAATAACCTACGTTCCTCCCACTACTTTAAAGAAAAAAAAAAACAAAGCAAAACAAAACAAAAAAACAGAGCACAAATTTAGCCACTGTTGAAGTGAAAGAGATGGTATACCACAACCTTGAGTGTCAAGGTCAGCGGCCCGGTTGTCTTTAGAAGGGTTGGGTTAGATTCAGAGGAGCAACGGAGTAACCTGGGCAGTGTAGAAACGTCAACTAGACGTAGGGAAGAATAGACAGATTCCAGTCGGGGGGTTGCTCGGAGGAGTGGACCCTGCCCGCTCCGTTTGTACAAAACGCACAAAGCAGGTGCGCGGGGCCGCGGCGCGCTGCTCCGGAGTAGATCCGCGCGCAAAGCTCAGCCGCGCGCTCGCGTGCCCGCCACCCGCCACCCGCGTTTACATCCTGCTCCTAGGCCAGCTCTCAGTTCTCATTTGCTGCTTTAAACTCGCGGGGAGGACCTGTTGTTACCCACGGTGGAGGGCAGGCAGGCTCTGGGAGGGGAGCACCCCTTTTCCGCTTCCCGGGCGTGACGCGGGCTCTGCCCTCCGTCCCCCTCACCCCCCCCCCCGCTCCCACGCTATATGCGTGGCCACGAGTTCAGCAGAGGACCCGCGTGGCACACCCTGGAGCACCTGGCTGCTCTGACTCCCCATTCTCGGTCCACCGCCGCGTGGACCTGAGAGGCTGGCTTACCGCGGAGGGCGAGTCCGTGCGCATTAACGGATTTCACGGCAGGTTGTTTGCGACACGCGACCAGGTTTCAGCTTTGCCTCCTAAGAGAGAGGGAAACCCGAGTCAATTTGCATAATTTCAAATGAGAAACGAGGAAATGAGGAGCCCAATTTTAAGCCCCGAATCTCACCCCTCCCCTACAAATCACCCCTCGCCCTCCCGGTGCAGAACCGGAAAAAGTAACCAGTGTTCGTCGCAGGTACCTTTCTTTGCGTTCATTTTAAAGACCGGGACGCAGCGGCCGCCACTTTCTCCGAAGCCAGGGGCCTGGCGGTTCTCAGGCTTGAGGATTCCTGCAGGGTCGAGGGGGTTAGGGAAGCGGGCAAGAAAGCCCAGGGACTCCCCATCAGCACCCAGGGTCTGAGTCCCACTCAGAACCCCAAATCTCCTGCACTCCTTCGGCTTCGGCTTTGAGTCCCGGTAAAGATCAATTCCCTCCCTCGCGCGTTGGCTCTCTGGCTCACACGCGTTTGTAGCCGTAAATAAACAGCTAATTCAGGAACCGAAGAGCGAGGGGAAAACCGGGAGAAAAGAGGTGGCCCAGAACCCCAGCGCTGGTCTCGGCTTGCCCCGCGTCGAGCCGCTCCTTTTGCTCAGGCCAGCCGCGCATTTGGGGACGCAACTTGCATTTGAATAGCTGCCTGCGCTTGTTATGGACCCGAGAAAGCTCTGAAAGGGAATCACTATGCAAATTGTCCCAGTTACAATCGAAAGGTTCGATCTCCCGGAGCTGCCTGACGGAAGTTGATGTCAGCTATCTGTGCATTAGGCTTGCGTTACCGCCTTCTTAGGCCTGCTCGCCACCCCCGCTTGCTCCTGCCGGGAGGATTTTTTTTTTTTTTTTTTTTTGCTTATGTGTATATTTTCCCTGGTAATTAAAAAAAATGCGTTAAAAAAAGAGGCTGAAGGTGGTTGTCTAGTTGGCTCAGTCCTGGGAGTCCCAGGGGCACCCCAGGGAGGTGTGGCGACTGGCCCCCCTTTTTTTCTTTTCTTTCCTTTCCTCCCCCCCTCCATTTTTCCCCCTGCAGGTGTTAATAGTGTGTCTGAAATCAAACATTTAGAAACACACACACACACACACACACACACACACACACACACACTTCAAGAGCTTTGCAGGACCAGGAGGTGGAGGGGTGGTGGTGGCTGGGCTGCCTGTCTGCCTCCGCCAGTCTGCTTTATCCTACAATGCAGGCTGCAGATCAATACCCGCTTGCTGTAATCCCAGTAATTGTAGGGCTCGCAGCTTTTATTTTAAAGAAATAGGACACTGGGACGCGGGCGGGCGGCAGAGGCTCTGGGGTTGGGTTGTGGTGCCTCCAGGAGTCTTTGGGGGATATCTATCTATCTATCTATCTATCTATCTATCTATCTATCTATCTCCTATCTATCTATCTATCTATCTACCTACCTACCCATCTCTGTAAAACCAGGGATCCCGAGAGCTCTCCACAATAGAGTGGTGACAGCCCTTGAGCAGCACTCAGGACTTGCCAGGCCCTCCTGGTTTCTGTCTGGGAAAGGCAAATCTGGAGGTAGGTTCAGCAGAGCAGGCCGCTCAGGGTCAGCCTTTCTGCAGACTTGGTCCCTGCGGAGTCAGGTAGGCCTGAGCCTCTTGGCCCTAGGAGCTGAGTCTGGGGTGCACACGTGTCAGATCTTGTCTACAGGGGCCCCAGGACGCCAGACTTTGGCCTAGACATGGAGGGTCAGAAGCCCAATCAGTACTGGACTGCGTGGAGCTTTTCCCTTGGCAGGCAGACAGGGGCGCTAGGACCCGGTGAAGCGGCCCCTGAGGCCGAAGCCTCCTCCTGGAGCAGGGCAGGGCAGCGTGTGCAGCCGCTGAGACCCACCCCGAGCCCCCAGGCTCCGCGGGCCGCTGGCCGCCTTGGCTGCCCACCCCCGGCAGGCAGGCAGAACCCAAGCAAGGCCGCCCCGGCCTGAGCCCCTCTGCTGGCCGGCGTAGCTTCTGGCGCCCCCGAAAATGACCATCTGTCATTCAATTAAGGTTTCAGGGCAGCTGATGGGGGAGCGAGGGTCAGCGACCCCAGGACAAAACGGCCTGCTGCCTCGGATAGGAGAAGTTCAAATGTTAAACGCAGAACATTGTGTCCTGTCCTGGTCCCGGCCCCCACCGGGCCGCAGGTCCGGCCTGTGGACAGCAGCGAGGTGAAGGGCAGCGGTCATTAGACTTAGGTTTCAGCTCTGGGCCGGGGCCCTTCTGTTGGGCTATTTCGACCAGAGAACCTTTAACCCTTTCCCGCCAGCCCTCCCCCTAGGGTAGGACAGATTGTGGAGAGAGAGACAGATGTAGTCCTATAAAGGGATCTGCTCACTAATCTGCAGGAAGGGCAAACGACATACCTAGAAGACAGACCAACATTCACTATAGCAGACTAACTAGAGGCTCTCCCTAAAGTCTTTTTTATTTTTATTTTTTTAAAAGAATTTTTGTTTTAGGGAAGGGATATATCTATTAAATGACTGTGGTCCTGTCAGACCACAGTGTGTGTGTGTGTGTGTGTGTGTGTGTGTGTGTGTGTGTGTGTGTGTATGCAAAAATTGCAAACTTCGTTTTGAATGGTGCTTACCCATACATGGATGAGTGGAGATGAGCTTCAACTAGCCAGACAGCTCCTTCTGGTGAAGGGGTCTACCGTACAACGGGTCTCCTTTATACTTGAAAATACCTCAGTTGCCTTTCTTGTTCTAGACTTCCCCACAATTAAATGAGATTAAAAAGGGGCTGGAGAGCTAGCTCAGCACTTAAGAACACTTGCTGCTCTCATGGAATACCCAAGTAAGGTGGCTCACAACTTCTATAACTACAGCTCCAGGGGATCTGATGCCCCCTACTGGCTTTCTTAGACACCTACACTCACATGAACATACACAAACAGGCACATAAAGAAAAATAAATTCTATTTGCTAAAGATCAGATAAATAATATAATTGTTATTCTTCATAAGAATAATACACATTAGGCATCCAGAAGCCATGGGCATTTAGGCATCCACATTTGTTTCTCCACACAGGACTCGGGAGAAGCAGTCACTTACTTAGCAGATGCAGTGGAAGATCCAATTATTCCTCTTAATTACTAACCATGAAGCCTGAAAACAGCTCTGTTATCAAGGTATGCAAGGTGTAGAAATATCTAGGTCCTTCCTCAGCCTGGCTAGCAATAGAGGATGCCTAGGACTTCTGCCTCTAGTGCCCCGTTGTCCACATGAAATCTAGCCTCTACTTTTTGGAAGTAAAACTATCAAGTAATCAATTAATCAGTCAGGCATTCAGCATGGATGTACCCTAGCAAATTTTTCATTAGGTAATAATGAATAATGCACGGCACTCCACTATATTGACTGTGGTAAATGATTTAAGGTAAGGTGCTGCAACAAGTACCTTTAAATAAAATCAAAATAAAAAGTTTACCACAGTCATAATCAAGTGTTTGGTCATCTTCCTATTGACCCACATAGCATCTTTCTTCAGGGACATTTGGAGTTATTTCTTTCCCCCCTTACAAACAGACCAGAACAAATTGATGAATTGAGCTTTCACTATGCTAATTTAGATACTATAAATATTTAATTAACATCTCTAATAGCCAGTCATAGAGGGCCTCCGATCTTCTTTACAGTCTTAGTAATCTAAAGTAAAAGCTTTCCCCATTAATAGCCTGACGCCACCCTAGCTGCTTCCTTTCTAAGAAGGCTCGGTTTAGCCCAAAGGAGAGGGGTAAAATAAGTACTCTTCACCAGGCAGGGACTTATTCCAGTTTGCAGAGGACCCTGAGGACAATGTCTGTTCTGCACAAATTCTACCTTGTCTAGTTTTTGCATGAGGCTGCTCTAAGTATAGGACAGATAGTTTCATTCCATTTTCAAGGCAAGCCAATCATTTGAGGTTGTACTAGGAAGTGTATTTTACTATATGCATTCATTTAAATTTTATTTATTTATTCATATTTATATATGCAAGTTAATTTTTTTTTGCCTGTGGAAATATATCTGGATCATACATGAGCATGGTGCCCATGGAAGTCAAAAGAGGGTGTTGTTGGATCTCATTGGATTGGATTTATGGAAGCTTGTAAGTCACCATGCAGGCGTTGGGAATGAACCTTTGTCTTCTCTAAGATCAGGAAGTGCTCTAGCACTAAGCCATATCTCCAGTGCCCTGTATGCATTTTAGTAAGGTATATCCTGAAGTAGATTACAGATCATGTATGACAAACTTCCCAGAATGAAATATGCTAGTCTTTTCAGTGGAGAGTGGTATTAAAAAGAAATCTGAACCCCTAAGGATCCAAGTTGAGGTCCAATGGCACTCACTCGAAGTAGGGCTCTTGGGTAAGTCTTTCCCACGTGCCTTAATTTTTCTCCTTTAAAATAGAGATGGTTAGGGCTGGAGAGATGGTTCAGTAGTTGAGAGCTATTGTTGATCTTCCAGAGGACTGGAGTTCAGGTCTCAACATCTTTGTTGGACAGATCACAATGACCTGGAACTCTAGCTCCAGGGAATCCCACTCCACATTTCAGCCTCCCAGAAGCACTTTACAGTTCCAAATGGTGACTGACTTATCAGTCTTTTGTTTCTGTGATGCAAAGCAGGGAGAAACCAGAAGGCTTCAACTGACTGGCAGGCAGCACAAAACCAGGTACCAGAATAGACATGTAGAATGTCACTTCTAGCCACTGAACTATCCTTACACAACGGCCCCATGTGGTTTAGGAAGATTCCAGAAGTGACATTGTATTTCCTAGGGAACAGGAATCAGGTCAAAACTGAGGGCTCAAGAAACCAGAAACTCCCTGGGGTGATCTGACTCAGGCAGGCGAACCTGGAGATGTCAAGCCTGGAGTACCTGACCTAAGAAAATAAAGAAGCCTTGAGCAGGAATGTTCAAAGCACTGGGAAGCCATCCCATACAGAGCATCCCTTGAAGAATTTGACACAAAACAGAACTGATTTATTGGATGTCGTAAAATAGCAACCCAGAACTATTCTCTTTGTTAGCACAAAATAAGCACGTGCAATTGTAGTGTATGCATTAGTGCTGACATAATAGATGTTTGTTTAGACGGGGGTAAATATCCCAGTAATATCACATACTTTGGATTTTTGGTGTAAACCGCATTTCCCTGTTTTTTTTTTTTTTTTTTCTCTTAACAGGAAGTTCCCAGAGAGAAAGGCCAACAGGGAAGAGAAGAAAGACTGGCCAGTGCGGAGACCAAACAGGAGCTGTGCGCTGAAGCTGGCAGAGTCTGGCCTTGGTCAGCGTATTTTCTTCTTTCTCTTTAAAGGCAGAGCCTCTGGTAGCCTAGGCTCGTGTTGAATGCGCTGTGTAGACAAGGATGGTCTTGAACTCCCGATCCTCCTGTTCCACCTCCAGATCGCTGGGATTATAGCCATGTGCCACTACGCCCAGGTTTATGTACTATGGGGGAGCTACCACAGGGCCTCATGCATACTAGGATAACCACTCTACCAACTAAGTTACCTACCTAGCCCCTAGTCACACCTTTTAATATATAAAACCTTAATCTGTTAAAAATCTCCACGTTAAAAAAGACTTACTTTGTTATCTGTGTTTGTCTGCCTGTATGTATGTGTACCACATATATGGAGGAGGCCAGAAGATGGTGTTAGATCCCCAGGAACTAAAGTTAGACAGTTGTGAACCTCCATGTGGGTGCTGGGAACTGAACCCAGGTCCTCTGCAAGAGAAGCAAGTGCTCATAACTATTGAGTCATCTGTGGTGGTTTGAGAGAAAATGGCCCCCAAAGGGAGTGGCCCTACTGGGAGGTATGGTTTTGTTGGAGTAGAGATAGCCTTTTTGGAGGAAGTGTGTCACTGTGGGGGCAGACTTTGAGGTCTTTTACTTAAGCTTCATTCAGTGTCACAATCTCCTTCCTGTTGCTTGCAAGATGTGGGCCTTTCAGGTACTACTCCAGCACCATGTCTGCCTGCACACCGCCATGCTCTCCATCATGAGTATAATGGACTGAACCTCTGAAACTGTAAACGAGCTACCCCAATTAAATGTTTTCTTTATAAGAGTTACTGTGGTCATGGTGTCTCTTCACAGCATTAGAAACCTTTACTCAGACACCATCTTTGTAGTCCCAAGGTCTCTATTTTAAAAAAGTTGACCGCAGAGGAATGATAGTACTAAATTTGGTTAAGCAGGATGAGGTTTCACTATAGCTCTGGCTGAGCTGGAACTCATCAACTGTCTCTGAACTCATAGAGATCCACTGGCCCTTATTCTCACTCTTTGTTGAACTTGATTTACTTGTTTAGTATGGACAATCTTGCCCTGGCAGTGTGAGCTGGGAATATCCCAGTGAAACACAAAGCACCCCCAAAAGCCTTGAAGAGGGCTGGGGATGTGTTACAAACAGCTGAGTGTATTTCCCAGGGAACCCACTCCTGCAGGTTCCAAATATACATTCCAAATCTGGCTGCCCTGGTAGGGTATATCTTCATTTCAGATCACCTGGTCACAGGTCCTGTTTTCTTCACTTTGATGAACTACAATTTGTTGATGTGTGGTGGTTAACATTGATCATCCACTTAACAGGGTTAAAGACACCCAGAGGACAAGCCCCAGGACACGCCTGTGAGGGAGTTTCTAGTCTGGGTTGACTGAAGTGGGACAGCCCACTCTAACCGTGAGTGTACCACCCCATGAACTGAGGTCCTAGACTGAACACAGAGGAAGTGAGCCGAGTACCAGCGCTCATCTCTCTCTGCTTCCGGACTACAGATGCAGGGTGAGCAGCTGCATCAAGCTCTTGCCACCGTGGCTTCTCCATGACCAAATGCGGCCTTGGATTATGAGCTGGGATGACTCCCCCTTTCCCGTAAGTTGCTTTTGCCAGCAGTGAGACAAATGACTAATACACATGGCATAGTGGCTGTTCCACTTTTCTATTATATCACATGTAGGAATGTACGATTTCTTACTACTTATCTGAACTCTAATTTTGTCCTTTGATGGTTTCACACATGTATATGATGTATCCTGGTTAATAATAATACACTATTATAATATACTACTAAATACAATCCCTCTCCTTTTTAGCCCCCCCCCCCCGCCAGTCCTTCTTCTTCCCTGTAAATCTGTTTCCTATATCCATGAGTTTTTGTTTCTTTTGTGTCCCACTGAGTTTAAGGTTGGCATCTGTGTGACCATGGGTTTGAAACTATCTATTGGAGCCTGGTGTGCTCAGCAGTGGGCACACAACTGAGTACTATGCCTCCCTCTCTCCCAGAATCTGTTGCTTGGCAAGAGGAAAATCTTAAAATTTTTATTCTTTGTCACTTTCCCCCCAATTGGTTTCTCATTAGAAATGGTTTTGGATTTTCTCATTTTTTTTTTAAATGAGGTTGATTTACTATTGATCTTTGTAAGCTTCCAAATACTCCAATAGGCCTTCAGTGTTGTCATGCCTGAGCATTTGCGTTGAGGAGTACATATTCTTCAGTAAGGCTTTTGTCCTTACCGTCATCACTGATGGAGTCATGGGAGATGCATGTATCTGTAAGTTACACTATCAACAAAGTCTACGTCATGATAATAAAGGAGACAATAAAAATGTTTATTCAGGAAGAGTGTTGGGTCCGTCAGATTGTGTTGAGTGATGCCCTTCAGAATCCAACCCATAGCAAAAAAAATCTGCCCACCCAGGCTGACAAGCTGCTTTCCGAGGCAGGCCTGTATCTAGGGGAGGTTTAAAGTGATGGAGACTCGGGCTTCCACTGAAATAATGAGACCTGGTCAGTAGAAAGGTCACCCTGAATGACTTTGGCCAGAAGGCACACCAGTAGGATTTTCTTTTGTGCTTGAGTTTGATTCACCTTGCCTCTCTTGAAACATATGGCATCATCTTCTCTCTGTTGTGATCAACGCTCTTCATCTCAGATTTGATATAAACAGCAAAATCCCCAAATATGGGAGAAAATGCATCCATGCACCTCCTCCTCTTATTCTTATTTTTGTTCCAGAGCACTTGGCCATCACTGCTGACTTGTACTGAGTGGCGCCAGTCATGCTTTACATCGATGGCATCTCCTGGCCTCTCTTGATTTAAAACGAAGTTGGGCTGCTACGGTAGAAGGATTGAATTACAGGAAAACACTGACTTTATCCCTTGAAACCTTCATTCCTTCCTCTTCGTGTTCTTGAAACTCAAAACTCTAGCAGGAATTGCAGTCTAGAATCAGAATAAAAGCAGAATGAGTTATGTAAAGACAACTTGGTTAGAGGTAGGTATCTAGTTATTTAAGTTAGAAACTAAAATTTAACACATGTAGCCACTTAAGTTTGTGTTATCAAATTGATCACTTTCAGAAGGACAAGAGTAAAATTCCAGGGACTTATGTGGGCAGTGAAGCACCGCTCCCTGGAAACTAAGATTCTCAAGAGGACTGGGTAAGGATGGGATTTGGCAGGCGGAGCACTGAGCTTGTCCCTGCTCACACACATTTTGGGTATTAACTAGTCTTGATAGAGAACTCTTCTCTGGAAGCCATAGGGGTCAGTGTGCAGTGGCTTTTTGTTGAATTCAAGCAAGCATAAGCAGTTAGTATTTTTAGCACTTGTAAGTAATCTAAGTCTCTTTATTATTTTCTTATTTTTTGGAAACTTGTGATTACTAACCAATAAATACAACAAAGGGAAAAAAAACTCTTTTAAAAGTTACATTTTGTGCTGAGGATATTGGTAGAGTGCTTGCCTAGCATACACAAAACCCTGGGGTTCAGTCTCCAGCATGGCATGGTGGCTCATGCCTGTAATCCCTGCACTTGGGAAGCAAAGGCAGGATGGTCAAGAGTTCAAGGTCATGCTCAGCTACAAACTCATCTGGAGTTCAAAACCAGCCTGAGCTACATGAGACTCTGTTTCTCTCCCTACCCACAAAATTATCTTTAGCATTTCAAGCAAAAATATAATTTGACCCATGTTGGTAGAAATAGTTCATTTGTTTCTCTGAGTTCATAGTTTTGTTTGAAATGTCAAAGATCCTTAACTAGATATTTGACATTAGAAAATTAATGATAGCTCCCTTCATGACATGGATGGCTGATGTGTTTCAAAAGCTTCTTTACCATTATGACAATACAAATCCAATTTCCCCCGTGGATATAATCTTGAATTGGAACAATATTGCAGTTTCCAAAGATATGAGATGATACAGACATTTAAAACACTTAAAGTTTTAATAAAAACAAATGTAAGACTTCTAGCATTCCAGTTCTTAAGACTTCTGCGAAACAAGTCATACAACTGATGCTGACTTAATATTGCTCTGTAGGATGAATTACAGCCTGTGGCTCCATTGATGTTGAATTTACATTTAAGGTAAAGTAGATACAACTGTCCTGTGTACCATAATTACTTTATGCATTTCACTTGTCACTGCTCACTTGTTTCGAACCTTTCACAGTGAGGTACACATATGGGGCTATTTATGCATTTCATTTGTCACTGCTCACTTGTTTCGAACCTTTCACTGTGAGGTACACATATGGGGCTAGAAATAATAGCTGTGAATAAAAAGGCAGGTGACTGGTGGTGTAGTTGTAGGCCTCAACAAAGTTGGAATACATTTATTCAAAATGAATGTATGTGTCTGTTAAGATGGACTAGTTTGGTACTTAAATTCAGATAGTTGAGACTTCAGTGGCATGGACAGAAATGGAGAGTTGGGAAAGGGCTCGGCTGTGTGGGGTCTTGTGGGCCATGACAGAGACACATGTGTTCTCCATTTGGTGGGAAGCTGGGTGGGGGAAGTAGCTCTGCTGGTAAAGTGCTTGCCTCACATGCATGAAGCCTTGGATTTGATCTTAGCACTGCATACATCATGGTAGTGGTGCTTGTCTGTGATGTCAGCATAGGGAGATGGAAGCGGGAAGATCAGATGTTTAAGGTCATTCTCAGCTGTATAGCCAGTTGGCCAGCCTGGGCTACAGAGATCTTGTTTATTTGTGTGTGTGTGTGTGTGTGTGTGTGTGTGTGTGTGTGTGTGTGTGAGAGAGAGACG
>CABHPP010133797.1:9254-21643 GCA_902168425.1 Peromyscus attwateri
TCCTCTGCAAGAGCAGCCATAACATGCATGTCCTCTGCAAGAGCAGCTGGTGCTCACAACTGCTAAGCCATCCCTCCAGCCCAGGCCCTCTAACCTGATTGATAGATTAGCTCATATCATCACTTCTCTAATAGACATGTCTCCATAATGCATCTGATTTTGCATGACCAATTATCTTATATGCACAGGCATAAAATGATCAATGGGAGTCTCCCTAGAAATTCACTTGAGGACAGTTTTGCTTTGTTGCATATTGCCATTGTTTGCTTTCTTCTTTATTTTTTTTTAATTTTTATGTGTGAGTGTTTTGCCCATGTGTATGTATGTGCATCACATGGGTGTCTGGTACCTACAGAGGTGAGAACAGGGCATGGTTCCCCTGGAACTGGAGTTACAGACAGTTGTGAACTACAGTGTGGGTGCTAGGGATCAAACCCGGGTCCTCTGGAAGAGCAGCCAGGGCTCTTAACCAGTGAGCCATCTCTCTAGACCCCAAGTTTGCTTCTGTTGATGTGTAAGCACCATGACCATAATCAGCTTGGGTTTATTTCAGCTCACAGGTTACAGTTCGTCACGAGGGAAGCCAGGGGAAGAACTCAGGGCAGGAGCTCCAAGCAGAAACTGAAGCAGAAGCCATGGAGGAGCCTGCTGACTGCCTCCAAGGCTCACATTCAGCTACCTTACTTATACAACTTATACAACCAGCACTCCCACCCACCCCCCACCCCACCCCTACCCCTGGCACAGGGGTGGTACCACCCACAGTGGGCTGGGCCTTCCTACATCAATTAACAATCAAGAAATAGCCCCACAGAGTTGCCCTCAGGCTACTCTGGTCCAGACTATTCTTCAATGGAGGTGTCCTTTTCTCCCAGATGTGTCTGGCTGACAATAAAAACTAACCAGCACACACATATACCCCAAACCATTTCAGGCCAGTCTATCCTCAGACCAGGATGTATTTACTGGGAATATGTTTAAATAGAGACTGTCTGAGCTGGAGAAATGGCTCATTTGTAAATGGACGTGGTACACATTCATAAATGTAGGAAAAACACTCAGACACATAAAGTAAAATAAATAACCTAAAACATTTAAATAGAAACTGTCCAAGTTTGGTGGTCACCAAGAGAAAGATAAACTGCTCTCCTGGGGTTGCCTGGGATTGCTGGGTGCACCGTTAGGAGAGGGTGTGTGTGTGGCACACAGGCAAAGGAGCTGGGCTGCCAGATGCATTAGTAAAAGAGGACCCAACCAAGTAGACTCCCAGGTTACAGAACAACTATGCATGCCTGCTTCACACTTTCCACACATGAGAACATGTGTCAGTGCACACCATGAACACGTACTCACACAGTAATAAAAATAATTAATAGTTAATAACAGTAATAGAACATTACCCTTTCACATTCACTCTCTGCAGACAGCCTAGACAAATTTGCATATGACTGCTGAATTATGCTCTAGAAAAGCTGTTCCCATTTTCACACCCCCAAACTGTGTCTGTGAAATGACAAGAGGAATCCCTTCCTGCTTGGAAACGGGTCCTGTGTTTGTACAGTTCAATGGCACTCTGCGGAGCACTAAGCCAGGCAGCGTCATTTCCTCAGTTCCTGCCGATAGCAGCTCCCAGGAGTACTCAGGTGTAACTAGAAGGATGTGCGCAGTACCCACACAGCGAGTGCTTACGGAGTGATTCCCGGCCTCTAGCTTCCTCCAACTCAATTAGACTCCTTGCACTATTCTCCTAGGAAAGACTAGTCCCATTTTTCCAAATGTGACATCACAAAGAACTGCTTCATTACACCAAGACTCCGATGGCCCCGGGTTCTTGATTCCACAAACAAGCCCACGCCTGACTCCACAAACAAGCCCTCCTGCAGCTTCTATAAAACTTCTCTCATTGCTGAGGCTGTAGATCAGTGGTACAGTGCTTGTCTGACATGCACAAGGTCCTGGGTTCAATCCCAATCCACCACAAAACAACAACAACAAAAAATATGTCCCCAAAATGTCTATAAAGACTTCTTTCACATTTTCTTATTAAAAGACAATTCCAGGATTGCATACACAGCTAAGCTATAGAGTGCTTGCCTAGCATGCACAAAGACCTGGATTTGATCCACGTACCACGTAAGTAGGTCATGGATACACATGCCTGTAATCCCAGCACTTAGATGGAGGCAGGAATCAAAGCCATCCTCAGCTACATATTGAGCTTGAGACTAGCCTGGGCTGCATGAAATCCTGCATGTAAATTAATTTATTTATTTATGATGGTGGCTTATGCCTGTGATACTACCATTTGGGATGTAAGGACAGAAGGATCAGGAATTCAAAGCCATCCTTAGCTACATAGAATTGGAAGCTAGCCCAGGAAACACAAGATCCTGTTGAAGGGAGGGAGGGAGAAAGGAAGGAAGAAGGAAGAAAGGAAGAAAGGAGGAGGGAAGGAAGGAAGGAAGGAAGGAAGGAAGGAAGGAAGGAAGGAAGGAGGGAAGGACTGACTTCCCAAAACATCCTAAGTTTAATTACAAGAACTGGAGGATGGAGAGGGTGCAGAACAAGGAAGTTTCATAGCTGTGAACATAACCAACAAATAGGCCATTTCCTATTTGGGAACATATGTTGAAATCTTCACTGAAATTCCTGTGTGGCTGACCACAGAGCCACTGTGCCCATTTACATACGAGCTTTCTGGATTTAGTTCCAAGCAACCCAGAAGCAATGATCTCTAGCAAGACAATAATCCTCCTGCCTCCACCTCCAGAGTACTGGAATTACAAGTGTGCATCACCACACCTAGTTTATGGGATGCTGGGTATCAAACCCAGGGCCTTGTGCATGCTAGACAAGCTCTCCACCAAGGAAGCCCAGCCCCAACAAGTACTTCTTAGAGCTGTGGAACTTATTCCAGAATCATCCCCCTTCCACACCTGCACTGTCTCAGTCACTCCTTGTTGCTGGCTAGTGTTTGTCTCTGTTTGCTCCTCTGTTGTCAACTTGATACAACCCAGGGTCATCTGGGAAGAGGGAACCTCAACTGAGAAAATACCCCCATCAGACTGGTCTGTAGGCAAGCCTGTGGGACATTTTCTCGATCAATGTTAGGTGTGGGAGGTCCCAGCACACAGTGGGTGGAGCCACCCCTGGGCATGTGGTCCTGGATGGTCTGAAGAAGCAGGGTGAACAAACCATGGGGAGCAAGCCCGTAAGCAGAATTCCCTTGTGGTCTCTGCTTCAGTTCCTGTCTGCAGGTTCCTTGCTGAGTTCCTGCCCTGACTTCCCTTCATGGTAGACTACAAGCTGAAATAAACCCTTTCCTCTTCACACTGCTTCTGATTATGGTATTTATTCAACAAAAGCAAGCAAGCTAAGACACCATTTTTGGCAATGTCTTGATCTCAAGATCAACACTCTCGGCCTTTTGGCTATTCCAGTGAAAACCCTTTTATTTCCAGGGATGACTGTGTGTCAATCCAACCATAATTATCATAACCCAGCAGAGACTCCCTCTGGAATGTTCACTGTCATGACCCCCATTCCATAATTAGCAACTCCCAATGCAAGGTCTATACCCTCTTGACACAGTTACAATCTTTGACCAGGGTCCAACTGACTCACAGTCCTGTGTCATTGAATCATGACCCACTGATGACTCAGCCATCTTTCCTTTGTGGAAGTAACAAGAAGTCTCTTCAGAGAGCCACAAAATCATTCCCTAGAGAAAACACTCTGAGATCAGTGCATGAATACACTTTTATTCATTATAGTGGAAAGGTCTTATCAAGCCAAAAAAGGGGAGAAAATCACAGACTCTTTGATTGCTGATCTTACAGGGAGTGACACAGACCGACATGTCCTTTCTGAGTGGAACCAGATTATTCTCCTCCCCATGAGAGGTCTGACAACTGCCACAGTGGCTGAGCTGTGGGCTGGGAATGTGGATGGTGGTGTGGGAATAGCAGAAAGATATTAAATGTGATTTGGATCTCTGACGCACTAAGAATAATGACTCAAAAAAGAATGTCTAATAGCCTCAGGCTTTTACAAAGCGCTCTGTCCCCGGACATGGACAGTCTGTCTCCAGCTCTTCCTCTTGAATTTCTGAGTATCTACCCAGGACCATTTTGGTATTCTGCAGCATAACGTCTCACGTATTTGGACTTCATCCCTGGTTCCTGGTAGAAGTCCTAAAACCTGCTGGATTTCCAGAGGGGTACTAATACCTTTCGGTTTTCATAAGGAACTATGTGTGTAGTTGTGTGTCTGAGTGTGGGTTCATGCACTGGATCTGACAACACCCTCTTCTGGCCTCTGCGGGTACTGCATGTACATGGTACACATATATACCCACAAGCCAAACATTTATACACATAAAATAAATTAATCTTTTTTAGAAAAGTGAGGAAAGCTAGCTGAACTAAGCAGCAATCAAGAAGACCAAATAGGTGTCGTTTCTCTCTGATCCTGACTACAGCCGTGCTGTGGGGTATTTGTGCACTGTGTGAAGATGTGTTGTTGTGGTTGGTGTAATAAAAGGCTGAATGACCAATAGCTAGGCAAGAGAGATAGGCAGGATTTCCAGGGAAAGAGAGGAAGGTGAGGAGGAAGCTAGGCCCACGGATTTTGCCAGCAGACTTGGAGAAGTCAGATGTACTGTATGTACTAAGAAGAGGTACCCGAGCCACGTGGCAGAATATAGATTTAAAAATATGGGTTAATTAAGTTATAAGAGTTAGTTGGGGGAAAGCCTAAGCTAAGGCTAAGCTTTCATAATTACTAAGTCTCTGGGTTATTATTTGTGGGCTGGTGGTCCAAAGATAGTCTGACAAGAAAGCTTGCTCCACAGCTGTGATATGACTGGCCAGCTGCTTCAATTCCTGCCTTGAGCCATAAGCCCTTTCCTCGTCCTGGTGCTTCTGGTCAGGATGTGTTACCACTGCGACAGAAATGAAATTAGGTTAGTATCCAAGACTGAGCTTGCATTTCTGATCCTCCTGCCTTACCTCCCAAGTGCCAGTGTTACACACAGGCACCACTACACCCAGCTCATAGACTCTTGCACAACAAGGTTTAATGATGCTCTGGGTTGCTGCTGCTCTTGGAGGTGTTGGGGGAATGATCCATGGAGAGGGCCTAAAGTCTAACTTTTCCCATCTCTCTCTCTCTCTCTCTCTCTCTCTCTCTCTCTCTCTCTCTCTCTCTCTCTCTGTGTGTGTGTGTGTGTGTGTGTGTGTGTGTGTGTGTTTGATTTTGTGTGTGCAGTGTACATACATGTATGCTGACTCGCATGTGTGTGAGTACATGTGAGTATGTAGGCTATTCATTGAGGGGGTCTCTCAGTCAAACCAGAGCTGGCCCATATGGCTAATCTCAATAGCCAGCTCAGTCTAGCGATCCCCACATTCCAACACTGGAATCACAGGTGGACCTACACTACCCAGAATTTGCCTGGATTCTGGGGATCCAAACTCCGATCCTCATGCTTGTGTGCCAAACACTTTAACCACTGGGCCATCTCGACAGCCCCAGCTCAACATTCACAGAAGCAGAAAGAGTAAAATGCATTGTCTCCAAGGAACTTGTTACAGTCGAGTTTTAAATGACTCTTAAAAGCCAATTGCTAAAGGCTTGGTCCCCAGCCTGTGGCACCACCATCAGGTACTGGGACTTCAGGGAGGCTCAGTGGCAGGTACTGGGTCTGCCCATCCCTTTCCTCTTCTGTCTCTGCCTCCTGGCTGCTGTCAGGTGAGTGGCTGTGTTCCACCCTGGATTGCCTCCATGATGCACCGCCTCAACACTGCCCAAGACAACTCAGTCAGAGCTCATGGACCAAAACTTCTGAAACTGGGACTGGAAAGATGTCTCAGAGGTTAAGAGCACCTGCTGCTCCCTCAGAGGACCCTCCTTCAGTTCCTCAGACCCTTGTCGGGCAGCTCACAATTGCCTGTAACTCCAGCTCCAAGAGAACCAGTGTCCACTTCTAGCCTCCACAGGCACACACACGTACACATACACACACACACACACACACACACACACACACACACACACACACACGGATATGCCGGTGGCCCTGTCAGAGGTACAGCAGGTAGCAACTGAAGTTCAGGTGTCAGGCCACCAGAAGAAAAACTCTCTGATGAGAGTGTCTCATTCAAGCAAGGCTTACAGGAACACAGACTCCAGGATGTCTTTTGCTTCTGCTGTGCCTTCACGTTACTGCTACATTCATTTCTCTGGTATCTGACACGGTATATAGGATGTGAGGAGTCCCCCACTATCTATCTGTATTATAGTGTGTTTATCTCATAAAAACATCCCAATCTACTGGACATTTATATCTGTGGATTGTCAAAAAAAATGATTTCCTCCTTAAGCTGTGTTGTCTAATTGACACAGGGTTTAGATAAATAAATACTCGAGTGTGTTTCATAGCTGAGACCTATTGTTCCACGAGGCCTGTAAGTCACACGTAGGAGCTGCTTTAGATCACAGCTCAGAATTATGATTTAGGAAAACATTTGAGTCTAGGAGCCAGCATGGCTCAATTTCCTTTAATTTTGTGGCTGAGCACCACTGGCTGATATAAAGCTTCAAGAGATCTTTAGATTAGACCAGATACCTTGCTAATGGTTTTCTAGATAAACATTCTCAATCTTAGCTCACAAGGACACACAGCTGTACTGTCTGACTAGGTTATAAATACAAAAACAGCCTAATTATTGCTGGCTAGTAAATGATTAATTCCTTGCATCCATTCCTGACCTCAATTTGTGAAAATAAGGCTAATCAAGGCTACAGAAAATAATTTGACTCTGTAGCCCCAAATGAGTGCTGCAGGTGTTCTTGAATAATCAGAAGTTGTACACAGGTCAAAAAATACACCTTAAGTTTTAGGCATTATGGCCATAGTATTGTGGAAAGTGCCGGATGAGCTGGTATTATAAGATATATGGTAGCCTAGCCTGAACAGAGAATCTGTGACATCCTTAGCTCTTTTTGTCCAAAAACCTAGCACTCGCCAGGCATCTCGAAGTAAGATTACTTCTCAAGATAGATAATAAAGTAATTGATTCTTTCTTTATAATTACAATTTACATCCTGTCAATTAAAAGAGTTGGTTGAGAAAATATGCTCCTTGTTTGCTCATGACGGCTACTTAGATGTATTGCATGAGAGTTGTCAGGATGTCTCTGGTTTTAGTCATGTCTTTATCTAGGAATGCAACTTTTTTATGACTCCTGTATTGCTTGTAAGAGCTTTGTTGGGATTTATAAGCTGGAAAAAGACATGAGCAAGCAGAGCCATGAGAGAGGACGACATGAGAGAATAAAGAACAAGACCATCAAGAGAATGTGTGGGGGCTTTCCCTCAGATAGAAAAGTGCTGGCTTCGCCAGTGCCGTGGATTCCTCTCAAACCCTGTGGGCTGCCCGAAGCCTGGTCCTTCAGACAGCGTTATGTATGTGCATGCACACACAGGCCCACAGATACACATGAATGAAAAATAAAATAAATCCTATTTTTAAATAACAGTTCTGAAATCATGCATCACAATAGATCTTTTCCTCTTTCCAGGTTGATGTCACAAGTGCTTTGTCACATGGCATGAAGCTAACACAGGCTCACCCAACTGTTCAAGTCTGAGGTGAAAAGACTTGCATGTTGACCTTTGGACAGGAAATTTAGCCTCTTCCTGTCTCTGTGGAGACAGATGCTCTCCCTAAGCCTTCAGTTTCTCCAGAAACTTATCCATACCATCTCCTGAGTCCTCATCCTCCAAACTCAAGCCACAACCAAATCATTCTCTCTCCTGGATAGGTAGCTTGCTGATTCACCCTCAGATATTGACACTTTGTCATACTCCATGGTCATGTGATCCATTCTCTTATCATAAATATGTGTGTGTGAAATGTAATACATGATAACAATATTGTTATAGGAGAATGGAATCAACCATTGCAGAGAGCTATGTTGTGCTGTGGGATGGTCTTTCTGTATGCTGTGAATCTGTGTTGCTACCACTGATTAATAAAGAAGCTGTGTTGCAAAGCAGGAGACAGCCAGGCAGGGAATCCAAGAGAGATACAGAGAGAAGAAAGGTGGAGTTGGAGGAGACGCTGAGGATTGACCAGAAAAGCAAAATGTAATGCAACACAGGTAAGTCACAGAACACGTGGCGATACATAAATTAATAGAAATGGGTTGAGTTAAGTTGTAAGAGCTGGTTAATAATGAGCCTGAGCCATAGAGAGAACAGTTTGTAATTAATATAAACCTCTGAGTAACTATTTTGTAAGTGCCTGTGGGACTGTGGTTGGGAAAGATTTGTCCGGACTGCGGGACTGGGCGTGACCAAGAAACTTCCAGCTACAGTGTTGTTCAGTAGACTTTCTGGAATTGTAGAAGTGTGTTACATTTGTTTTGTCCAGGTGGGTGGTCACTAACCAGGGATGATGACTAGACAATGCCTAGTGAAGTTGATAAATAAGGTTATTTTCACATTTTTATCACAATTAATTTAAACATGTATTACATTTTTATTATTTGAATTTCTATGCTTGTGTGTACACCTGAATGTGTATATTTGCACTATGTGTGTGCCATGAGCCAGCAGAGGTCAGAAAAGACATCAGATCCCCTGAAACTGGAGTTACAGGTAGATGTGAGCCACTGTGTGTGTGTGTGTGTGTGTGTGTGTGTGTGTGTGTGTGTGTGTGCAAGGAACTGAACCCAGGACCTCCACAACAGTAGCCAGTGCTCTTAACCACTGAGCCATCTCTCCAGCCCTTGAGTGTATATTAAAAACAACCATTCTATGGCTAGAGATTATCACGGTGAACAGGCCAAAATTAGAATTTCTCCCCTTTATGTAAATCTTCCTTATCTGCTATAGCATGTGAAATATTCATCAGTATCCATAGTTAGAGGTAGAAAGAGAGGCAGCCAAACTGGGGAGGGGAGGGGCTATTTTCTATTTCCTGCCTTGCCCACAAAAAAGTAAGGTCTTTTGGGGGACCAGGATACCCATGTCCCTCTTCACTCTGTCCCCAGCATCTACACTAGGACCCTGAAGGAAACTGAGACTTCATTAAATGAATGGTTTTTATTTACAGACATTTGATAATGAGCTTGATGTGAAATGCTTTGAGGGATCCAGAGATGTCCACGGGCCCAGCTGACATAGATTAGTATCTACCCACTACATACATTTTGACACTGTTCCCAACACAGTTTTGATCCATCTCTCTAGCTTTTAAAGTTTTGGGATGGAAATGGGGGGTGGGCCGGGGGGAGGGGGGTGGGCCGGGAGGAGGGAGAAAGGGGGAATTTATGGCTGATATGTAAAGTTGAATTATATTGTAAAATAAAATAAAATAAATTCAAAAAAAATAAAGTTTTGGGAAAACCTTGGGGTCATCAAATATGAGAAACTGTTCTGGACCCTGGAAAGTCTGAGCTGAGAAAACATTCTGAGGAAGCAGCTGAGTGGTTCCACATACAGAAGGATGTGTGTACCCAAAATAAACAGGCCACAAAGAGGAGACTGTTGTAAATCAGGTCCCAGTGTGCTCATCTGAGAAAAAGCTGGCAGCACCGGTTTGCTTTGCCAGCTGGAATCTCTTGGGTTCATGGGGGTAGAAGCTGTCCCAGGCAGGGATGAGCCAGCTTGCTTTGTGGATCCCCTGGTTCTCTCTCCACAGCTCTTTTGGGGAAAGGATCACAACCTCTCTTCGTCCCTCTCCCCAGCTCCTTCTATTCACATGACCTCTCCTGTTCCCTGATCCTTTCTGAAAGTCAGCCATTACAGAGCCAGGGTGAGACCCTTCCAGAATGACCCTAGAAGACCTAAGTCATCAGCACACTGCCCTCCATAAACCCTGAAAAGACAGACATCACTGAGGAGTTTGTTAAACTGTGGGTCATAGGGCTGGTGGAATGGCTCAGCAGATGGAGGCATCTGCCACACAATCTAATGATCTGAGGTTGATCCTTGGGGCCCATGTGGCAGCATGAGAGAAGTGATGCCCGCAAGTCATCCTCTGACATTCACAGGGGTGGTGTGGCATACATGCACCCACAGAAAGGTAGTAAAACAATAATAAACTGTGGCTCCCAAGCTGTCTCAGTTAGATTTCTATTGCTGTGGTAAAGTACCATGACCAAAGGAGATGTGGGAAGGAAGGGGTTAATTTCAGCTCACAGCTCTCAGGTCACACTCCATCACTTAGGGGCTTCAGGGCAGGAACTCAAGATAGGAACTTGGAGGCAAAAACTGAAGCAGAGGCCATGGAGGAACTCTGCTTCCTGGCTTACCCCACATGGCTTGCTCAGCTTTCTTACACAACCCAGGGCCATCTGCCCAGGGACGGCACTGCTCACAGTGAGATAGGCCTTCCAAGTAGGAATGTACAACCGTTAATTAAGAAAGTTAACACAGGCTAATCTGGTGGAGGCAATTTCCTAATTGAGGTTCCTTCATCTCAGATGATCCCAGCTTGAGTCACGTTCACACACACACACACACACACACACACACACACACACACACACGTCCAGCGCACAACCCCAGGAGAGTGTCACACAACCGAATTATGGTTGTCATAAAAACTTGGTGATGGTAAATGTTTCTGAACATTCAGCAGTCAAACATGAACTCAAAGTCAGATGCAGAACAAACCTGCATTATTCCTGGCAGCACCTGCCCGTGATGTGTCACACGCTGTCACTACAGTCTTGATTGGGAACACACAACGTGTGCACTTGGCCCTGTGCATGCCATCACACCAGGCAATGCCAACAAGTGCTGACTGAGGAAGCAAGGTGGGTGGCGGGTGTGGCAGTGTGTGCTTGGAACCCCAACACTGGGGAGGCAGAAACATTTCAATAATGGTTGAAAATGCTGCCCTGACCCTGATCCCAAGCCAAAGCCCACTGAATGAAACTCAAGTCAGCAACTGAGACAGTAATCCTTAAAAATAAACATTTGGACGCAATAGGATCCAAAGATACACTGATCTGATTGATAGTCACATGCTGACAGTAGAATGATGCAAAATTCTTATTTTCCATAATTGAGCCATTATGTTTCTATTAGAGCAGAAACCTTTTGATGCACTGTAAAAACATCACAGTGTATAATATGAAGTCCCACATCTGAGCTGAGGACTGGAGGGATAGCTCAACAGTAAATTGCTTGCCTTGCAAGCATTAAGACCCAAGTTGGATCTCCAGAGCTTATGTGAACATGTTGGGCATGTGGAACAGGAGTGATCCCAGCTCTGGGAATTAGAGACAGGGGCTCCCTGGGGCTCCTGGCCAGGCAGCACAGCCCAATTGCCATCTCTAGGCCTGTAGCTGTTTAAATGCAAATAGGCTGGGATGTTAGAGCACTCAGTCGGTATGCTGTTTGGGGGGGGGTACTTCAGAATCCTCCCTGGACCCCTAAAACTCTGATTAGGATTATTGGAATTATTTCTTTTTTAACATTTGGAGGTGGGGCTGGCATGCTCTGGCACATGTGAAGATCAGAGGACTCCGTGTAGGGACCAGTCCTCTCCTTCCACTGCACATCCCAGTAATCAAAATCAGTCTCGCTTAGCAGCAAGCACCTTTATCCACTGACCAATCTCACCAGCCCTTGACTGTATGTCTCTAACCCTGTAGTCCCCGTAGGTGAACATCTGCGGGCCAGCTGTGACTCGAGTGCCTAGCTGAGCACACTGGCACACTTGCATGCAGGCGGAAAACACGTGGCTGTTCTGTGTGTGAGGCCAAAGACAGCTAGCCAGGATCTGTCTCTGCCAGCAGCAAAATGTGCTGTCAATACAAAACGGCCTTTGGGCAGAGAATGCCTTGCATAGCTGCTGCAGAAATGTTATGATGGGCCAGGCTCTCAGCCAGGATACACTGGAAGTTGATAACAGCGCGGCATTTTTGTCTCTCCAATGCTGCTCTTTCTGTATGCGAGGACCCTGCCAGCTTGGCCACGGACCACACATTCAGGACTCTAACCAAGGTCATATCATTGCTCTCCAATAGGCCTATTTACATCATATACTACAATAGTATCCCATTTACAATACCTGCCTTTGGTCATTACAGGTGCCACTGTGAGACAGGTTTGCAAAGACATGGTTGACTTCATTTGATATGGCTCATCATAAAAATGTACTAACCTAAAGAGACCCTCAGGGAGCCAGAAAGACACACAGGGAGGCAGGCATACACAGGGAGGCAGGCATACACAGGGAGGCAGGCACACACAGGGAGGCAGACACACACAGGGATGCAGGTATACACAGGGATGCAGGTATACACAGGGATGCGGGGACAAACAGGGAGGCAGGCACACACAGGGAGGCAGGCACACACAGGGAGGCA
>CABHPP010133797.1:21653-31743 GCA_902168425.1 Peromyscus attwateri
CACACACAGGGAGGCAGGCACACACAGGGAGGCAGACACACACAGGGAGACAGGCACACATGGGTGCAGGCACACATAGGGATGTAGACACACAGGGGCATGCTGGAGACAAGGCTGTTGTGATAGGCGGTAGAATTTGCTCATGAAAGGAAAGTAACACTGTTAGAAATAAATCAATTTATTTCACTGATTTGAACATACTCTTTCACAGCTCAACAGTTGTGAATATCAGGATATGTGACAATCACTGTTAGACAAACAAAATCACTAAAGTTTCATTAGGAAACTCAGCCATGGCTGTTCATAATGTCACTTCAACTGAGCTGTATGCACGGTCACACCTACAATAATATATTGAGACTAACTTCAGGGGAATTTCCACAGGATTTAGTAGTGGGACAAAAAAAATTCATTATGTGGAGACTGGAAGATGGATCAGTCCATGAGGCAGCCACCATGCAAACTGATGAGTACTTGAATTTGGACCTCCGGAACCCATCTAAAAGCTGGGCACAGCAGTATGCATCTGTAACCCAGCACTGGGGGTGGGGATTAGGAGATTGGCATACCCCTAGAATCCACTGGCCAGTCAGCCTAGCTGAATCAACAAGCTCCAGGTTCAGTGAGATTCACTGATCAAAAAATAAGATAGAGAACCATTAAGGAGGATAATTGATGCCAGCTTCACAAATACATGCACTCACTTACACATCCTCACATGCACATGCAAACCTGTACATCCAGCACACAATCATTGTGTGTATGAGTTACCCTTGTTACTGTAACAAATGTCTGACAGAAGCAAATTCGTGATGAGAGGATTGATTTTGGCTCAAGGTTTGCAGAGATACAGTCATTCATGGTGGAGAAGGCATGTTGGCAGAAATGTGGCACAGTTGATCACATCACATCTGTCATCATGAAGCCAGGAGAAAGATATAAATACTAGTTCTCAGCTAGCTTCCTCCTTTGTAGTCAGCCCATGACTCCAGCCCACGGGGTAGTGTCAGGAAACACCCTCAGAGGCACACCCTGAGGTGCGTCTCCTGGGTGACTCCAAATCCAGCCAGCCTGACAATGAAGACGAACCCTTGTATTTGTGCATAAAAATGGAGCAGGCAGATTTATATCTGGGGGCTGGACATGCAGCTCAGATGGTAGAGCGCTTGCCTAGCATGCAAGAAACCCTGGGTTCAATCCCCAGCTTCTCCTGTGGTGGAGCACATGGTACCAGACTTAGGAGCTGAAAGCCAAAGGACCAGAAACATAACAAATAGGCTTCATTAATATATGAGACTCACATATTAATGAAGCGTATTTGTTGTTGAAGGAATTATTGCTATCTTGTATTTTCTCAAATGAATAAATACTTTAGGAACCTTGTGGGAAAAGAAACTGTACATTGTTTCTGAGATAAATGTGCAAAAATGATTCATCCCTCAACACAACACAACTAAACACAGGGTAGTCAGACCCCTCAGAGCTTAGCTTGCCTTGCTGTGGCATGCAATGCTCGAGATCCTCTCATCTGCAAACATTCGTGTCCTTCAGCTCCCCACAGAGTTTACCACCTGCGGGTAGATCCCGTCTTCCATGCCTGTTGGCAGAGGGGTACACTTCTCCCATGGAGAGCTATGTGAGCTGAAGGCATTTAATGTTCTCTTCTTGTTGCCAGACAGAAATCTAGAGGGAAATCCGAAGACGAAGACTCAATTACATTCTTCAGCTACTGGGAAAACTTTCCATGCTTGTTTGAACACAATGGGTTTGCTTCTTATTCTTAGAATATCTTCTCCTTTGAGAAATACTAGTGATGTCCCAATAACATTTACACTCAACACCAGTAAGAAAATATAAGTCTATTCTCCTTCTTTAAGATTGTACACACTTTTATTATGTGTACCAGTGTTTTGTCTATGTGTGCCACAGGCATGCAGTACCCACAGAGGCCAGAAGGTGACACCAGGTCCCTGGGGCTGAAGTTACAGTCTGGGAATCAAATCAGGGTCCCATATGAGCAGCCAGCATTCCTAACCATGGAGCCATCTTTCCAGCCTCAGGTCACTTCTTTAAGTTAGTGTGTGGCCTTGAGCTAGGAACTTGTATAGGGTAAATTGATTAGATACCTTTGATTTCAAGGCTGGATTAATGATATGTTTATATTTGTCACTAAGACACAGTAACATTCAAAGGACATATAAGCTCTGAAACATACATTTGCAACTGAGAGTCATTAGCATATGACAGTCACCATTTTTAATTAGTTCTATATAATTCACATTATGCTAAGAAAGTCTCAAGTCTTTCAAAGCATTGAGAATAAAAGATCTCCAAGAATCTGGTCACCACAGGTAGAAATGATTCTAATAGCATCTCTAATCCATTTGTGATGAAATAGTTATTGGCTGCATATTATGAACTGGTTTTTAAAAGGTGGGGGAGGGGAGAATAAAAGAGTGTGGCCTGTTGTGCTGCAACACCTATCCACCCGTGCCGTTCAGAGCGTCCCTACTGATGAGAGTCACACAGACCAGGTGTAACTATCTATTCAAGGTAGCACTTAATTGGTGTCCTCCTCTCTCAAGAGGAGAAGGGCCTGTCCAGTTCTAGAGAGCCTGACATTCTACAGGTCAGACACTCTCCTATGTTGTGGGCCTCAGTTTCCCTGAACAGGAACAAAAAGGAGCTGTCTCATGGCTCAGCAGATGAAGGCACCTGTCCTCAAACCTAGACCTAACAACTTCGTTCAGCCCCGGGGCTCAATGGAGAAAACCGACTCCTGAAAGTTGTCCTCTGACCTCCATTTGCATGCCACTGTATGTGTATGTACACATATGTGTGCACATGTGCGCGTTCATACACACAAATAAACAAAAATTAATTTTAAACAAATTTTGAGGGATCAAATCATAGCCAGAAAGGTGTCCAGGGTCAAGTTAAATTAAATGAGATGATAAATAAGTGTGTACATGGGAGGAGCTTAAAGAGTCACATGTCACAGGTCTGGGGAAATAACAAGTAAGGTGCTTGCTACGTAAACACGAGGGCCCAAGATCAGATCCCCCTCACCTATATAAAAAAAGTTGGCCTTGTTTGCGTGCCTGTAACCTCAGCACTGGGGATTGGAGATGGGTGCACCCTGGAACTCACCAGCCAGTCAACGTAGCCAAGGTCATGGTTCCGTGAGAGACTCTTCATCCAACACTAAGCTGGGTCTGGGAAGATGCTCTGTGTAAAGGTGCTGGCCACCAAGACTGATACTTCAGTCCCATCCTTAGGACCCAGAGGGGAAGGAGAAAACTAGTACTTACAAGTTGTCCTCTGACTGCACACATGTGCACAGAGAGAACAGGAACCACATGAAGGATAAATGTTTCAGACCTGTATGACAAGATATTTAAATGACCTGCAGTCTCTTTTACCAGGTCAGGAAATGTTTGAAAGATGTCCATACAAGGGAACATCTTGTGTTGGGGATCCGGAGTCAACTACCAATGCATCACTGGAAAAAGACTCGGGGTCAAAAGACTGAAGCATCAAAGATGGAAAATGACTCAAGATGAAAGACCGAGACTCTGAAAGAGAATAAACATTTGCTGACAAATTGTCTTGTGTTAAGTCTCCAGTCCCGACATCGGGCCTTCTTTACAGTGAACAGTATGAAGTTCAAAGACAGGGAAAGTCAGTTTGCCAGGCTCCTTGGACCAGATCCCACTGGTTCTGAACCGCTTCTCCCCAGTGTCTCACACACTGAAGCCCTGAAATGGAGAGCGGGGAGGACCAATTCCACCAAAGCTATTACCCTGAGAATGCATCGGCAAACATTTGCCTTTAATGTTTTATTCTTTGTTTCCCATGAGACAGCCTGACTTATAATTACAAATATCAAACGTGACCTGTCTCTGGGATTCTGTGAGTTAACCTGACAGTCCCAGACACTAGAATGTCACCAGCATGAATACTGACATTTCCGAGAGCCCTGTTCACGAAATGGTCTCATTTAATCGAATCTCAAGCAACCATGGCTGTGTCCACGCTTCACTAGCCTCATGAGCAGAGAAGCCAGAATACAGGGTCCTTTGTGTTGGTGGTCTCAGGGTTCGACATTGCTGTGGACGATCCTTCTGTATGCTGTGAATATACGTTGCTCTCATTGGTTAATAAAGCTGTTTGGCCTATGGTGAGGCAGGGTAAGGTTAGGTGGTGCAATCAAACTGAGGACTCTGATGAAGAGGGGCGGAGTCGAGAGAGACCTAAGCCAGCCCTCCAAAAAGCAGGATGCCAGAGGACTGATAAAGCCACGAACCACATGGCAATGAATATAGATTAATAGGAATGGGTTAATTTAAATGTAAGAGCTAGCTAATAATAAGCCTGAGTGATTGGCCAAACATTTATAATTAATATAAGCTGCTGTGTGGTAATTTGGGAAGCAGCTGACGGGTATTTGGGATCAGGTGGATGGGACAGAGAACTCTGCCTCCATTTACAGGACGTGGCAGCCACAGCCGAGAACTTGCTATTGGACTGGCAATTCCATTTGTGAGGAAATCTAGTTAGGAACACTCAGGAACCTCCCCACCTGTCAGTAGTCCCCAACCTTAGAAACAACTCAGAGAAGCTGGAATCTGACAAGTAACCGACTATGAAAACCAGGCACACAGCTTTATTCAGTGATTAAGGCAAATCTATGGAAAAAGTCAGTAAATCGTGTTCCTTCATGTCATGGACTCGCTCTGCTTTAAAACTTCTTCTCAAAAGGAAAATATTTCTTCTCTCTCCCACTGTAGATGTGTATATGTATGTGTGTGTGCATGTGTGTATACATGTGTGAGTACGTGTGTGTATGTATACATATGTGTGTGCATGCATGTGCATGTAATGTGTGTAGGGCTCTGAAGTCAACCTTGCTCCTCAGCACAACATCCATCTTGTTTTGTTTTTTTAAGCAGGATCTCTCACTGGCCTAGAACTCACCAAGTAGACTGGCTGGCCTATTAGCCTCAGGAACATGCCTCTCTCTGCCTCCCCGGAGTCAGGATCACCAGCGTACAACACTACTGCTGGATTTTGTACCCGAGTTCTTGTGCTCTTTGCTGACTGAGCTACCCCTCCAGCCCTGTTGAGTGCTGCTGTTCCTGGGGAGAAACAAGCATGTCTGCTCACTCCACACAGACTGTGGTGGTCTGAATGAGAACGGCTCCCACAGGCTCAGTCACACATCTGAGTACTTGATCCCCAGTTGGTGAAACACTCAAATGCTTAGTTTTCACAGTTCCAGAGGGTGAGGAGTCTACAAAGCGTGCTATGGCCTCCTGCAAAGGCCTTCTGTGTTGCCATACAGAGTGGAGAGCACCATTCAGCAGTCTTACTCCTCTGTTGTCACAGCACGTACCCTGAAGGATTAGAAGGTGTGGCCTTGTTGGAGGACCTGTGTCACTAGGGTGGGCTTTTTTCCCCCCAAAAGAATAGCACCTTTCCCAGTTAGCTCTCTCTGCCTCATGCTTGTGTCTCAAGGTGTAAACTCTCAGCTACTGCTCCAGCGCCATGCCAGCCTGCGTGCTGCCATGCTCCCACCATGATGGTCATGGACTCACTCCCTAGAATTGTAAGCTCCAAAAAAACTCTTCCTTCTTTAAGTTGCCTTGGTCATGGTGGGTGTCTTAGTTAGGGTTCCTATTGCTTCAGCAAAACATAATGACCAAAGAGCAAGTTGGGGAGGAAAGGGTTTATTCAGTTTACTCTTCAACATCATAGTCCATCACTGGAGGAAGTCAGAACAGGAACTCAAACAGGGCAAGAACCTAGAGACAGGAGCTGATGCAGATGCCGTGGAGGGGTGCTGCTTACTGGCTTACTCCTCCTGCCTTACTCAGCCCACCTTCTTATAGAAACCAGGAGTACCAGCCCAAGGATGACACCACCCACCATGGGCTGAGCCCTCCCCCATTGATCACTAATTGAGAAAATGCCTTACAGCTGGATCTCATGGATGCATTTCCTCAATTGAGGCTCCTTCCTCTCTGATAACTCTAGCTTCTGTCACATTGACACACAAAACCAGCCAGTACAACTGACCCCTTGTCGACTTGATACACCAATACATCACTATTAAGCCACAACCTATCCTTTCTTATTAATTCCCAAGATCTCACATTAAAATAAATAATTTTAAAAGTTCCACAATCTTTACAAATTCAAACACATTAAAATTTCAGTCTCTTTAAAAAATCCAGTATCAAGAAGGAAATCCATGCGTCCCTCTTTGGGCCTCCTTGTTATCCAGCCTCTGGGGCTGTGGATTGTAGGTCAGTTATCCTGTACTTTACTCCTAATGTCCACTTATGAGTGAGTACACACCCTGGGTAGGGGAGATTGCAGAGATCTCCTGGGTAAGTTGGGGCAGGGCTGGAGTGGGGAGATGGGAACTTGAGGGAGTGGGTTGGGTGGGCTGGGCACGGGAGGTGGGATGGAGGGGAAAAGAGACGTCTTGATGGGGGGCCATTTCAGGGTTAGGGAGAAGCCTGGTGTCAGGGAAACTTCCAGGAATCCACAAGAATGACCCCAGCTAAGACCCTCTAGTAATAGTGGAAGGGTACCTGAACTGGCCTTCCCCTGTAATCACATTAGTGACTACCCTAATTGTCATCAGAGCCTTTATCCAGTAACTAACTGATAGAAGGAGATGCAGAGATCCACAGTCACGCACTGGGCCAGTCTCTGGGAGTCCTCCTGAAGAAAGGAAGGAGGGATTGTAGGAGCCAGGGGGGTCAACATCATAGGGGGAACCCACAGAGATAGCTGACCTGAGCTTGTGGGAGCTCATGGACCTTGGACCAACAGTTAGGGAGCCTGCATGGGACCAACCTAGACCCTCTGCATGCATGTGACAGTCTGTAGCTTAGTCTCCTAGCAGTGAGATCAGGACCTGTCCCTGGCACTTAGCTGGCTTTTGGGAACCTGTTCTCCATGTCGGATTACCTTGCCCAGCCTTGATGCAGTGGGAGGAGCTTGGTCCTGACTCAACTTGATGTGCCATGCTTTGTTCAAGGCCATGAGAGGCCTGCCCCTTTCTGAATGGAGACGAAGGAGGAGTGGGTGGATGGGGAAGTGGGTAGATGGGAGGCAGGTGGGAGAACAGGAGGAGAGGAGGGAGGGAAAACTGTAGTCGGCATGTAAAATAAATGAAAAAATGTTAATTAAATAAAATAAATTAAAAAAATAAAATATGGAGCCGGGCAGTGGTGGCGCATGCCTTTAATCCCAGCACTCGGGAGGCAGAGGCAGGCGGATCTCTGTGAGTTCGAGGTCAGCCTGGGCTACAGAGTGAGTTCCAGGAAAGGCTCAAAGCTACACGGAGAAACCCTGTCTCGAAAAACCAAAAATAAATAAATAAATAAATAAAAATAAATAAATAAATAAATAAATAAATATGCAATTTCTTCTAAAAGTTCAAGTCTTTCATCTGTGGGCTCCTTTCAAAACCAAAATCAAATTAAATACCTTATTCAAGAGGGAAGAACCAAAGCACCATCACAATCTGAACCATACAAAACCAAATTCCAACAGTATAAATAACTCATTGTCCAGTTATCTGAGATTCACTCACAATCTAGACTTCTCCAAAGGGCTTGGGTCTCTTCTCGGACTCTGCCCTCTGCAGCACACACAGCTTGTCTTCTAGGCTCCAGCTGACTCTACTCCACAGCTGCTGCTGTTCTTAATAGTCTTCCCATGGTACTGCCATCTCTAAAGTGCTGGGGTCTTTTGCTGCAGCTGGGCTGCACTTTCACCAATAACCTCTCATAGGCTCCCCTCATGGTGCCAAGCCTCAACTTCTTTGCATGAACCCTTCAGTCCTGGGCCTTCAACTGCCACTGAGGCTGCACCTTCACCAATGGCCTCTCCTGCCTCCCACAGACCCAACCCTCAGCTGCTCTCTACGACCCCTTCATGCCTTCAAAACCAGAACCACCTGGGTTATGCTTACACATTATCAAGTCTGGCTACCAGCACAAGGTACGACCTTGGCCGTCTCTGGAATACAGCTTCTCTGTGCTCTCAGAAAACACTTCTCAGAAAATTTCACCTCAATGATGCTGGTCTCTTCTTAATCACCACTAATTTCTTAGCTCCAACAATCAGCATCAAGTATCCTAGTGAATCAAAGTTTTGTTTTAGTAGTTCTGGTATCTTGTTAATCACAGCTGATTCTTCAGCCCCAGCTAACCAGAACCACAGAATCTTAATGCAGAATAACAAATGGTCCTGATAGTCTTTAAACTTCCCTCTGAAACTTCACAAGCCAGGCGGCCTCCATCCTCTGCACTGCTCTCAACATTCTAATCTTCCAAGTTACCACACAACACAAAGAGCTCTTAACACTCAATGACTTTTCTAACCCAAAGTTCCAAAGTCCTTCTACAATCCTCACAAAAACAGGGTCAGGTCTGTCACAGCAATACCCCAGTACACTGGTACCGATTTGTCTTAGTTAGGGTTCCCATTGCTGTGGCAAAACACCATGACCAAAAAGCAAGTTGGGGAGGAAAGGGCTTATTTGGTTTATACTTCCACATCATAGGCCGTCATTGAAGGAAGTCAGAACAGGAGCTCAAGCAGGGCAGGAGCTGATGCAGAGGCCTTGGAGGGGTGCTGCTCACTGGCTTGCTTCCCATGGCCTGCTCAACCTGTTTTCTTATAGAACCCAGGAGCACCAGCCCGGGGATGGCACCACCCACAAAGGGCTGGGCCCTCCCCCACTGGTCACAAAAAGTGAAAATGCCTTACAGCTGGATCCCAGGGAGGCATCTCCTCAACTGAGGCTCCTTCCTTTCTGATGAGTCTAGCTTGTGTGAAGTTGACACACAAAACCAGCCAGTACAGTGGTTTGTTTGTTTGTTTGTTTGTTTCTCTGTGTAGCCTTGGTTGTTCTGGAACTCACGCTGTAGTCCAGGCTGGCCTCGAACTCATAGAGATCCGCCTACCTCTGCCTCCCAAGTGCTGGGATTAAAGACATGTGCCTCTGCTGCCCAGGGGGTGGGGTGTTTTATCACAGCAATAAAAAAGTAATGAAGACAGGCGCCCACAACAGACCAAAGTAATGATTACCCCCCAGTCCGCCATGGTGAACAATGGTACATTGGGGTTACACACAGAGTACAGGTGTGAGGGGTCACTTACAGGAGCATGCACTACTCGGACAGCTACATCTGAACACCCACCCCAGCATGGGTGATGACCCATGAGAGCTGGAACCTGGGAGCTCACTACCTGACTGGACAGACTGGAGAGCCTCAGCCAGGTAGCTCTTCTCCCCAGAGTCTGGGCTTCATAACTTTGGGGAGGGGCCTAGTGAAATTCGTTTCATCTTCATTAATTTGGGAAGCTTGTTTACTTAATTCTCAAAGGGCCCGGCCTCCCTCCTGGGAGGAGCTTTTCAGTTCCATGGGAACTGCTACACAGCACGTCCCTGTTCTTTATCGATTATCCCATCTCAGGTCTTTTGTTACAGACAGAAAGATGACTAGGACATGTGAGGTGAGCCTTCCTATCCTCCCTCAGTGCTGGTACTCAGGGTTGACTGAGGGAGACAGGACCAGCTCTGGCATTCAGGCCATATGGTCCCATTCACTCATCCCGCTTAGCCCATTTCCCAGCCTCAGCGCTGACTACAGCAATTCTCCCTCTGCTTCCCGTAATTGCTCACAATTCTAAATTTTCTGCCGTGACCAAGTGGTTCTGAGCAACTGTTTTTGCATCTCTAGCAATTTTCACTTGCAGAAAGTAAACTAAGGACAGAACACAGAAGAGCGCTTCTCACTCCCACAGCACTCGGCAAGAGGTAGCCATGACTACAGACAGCAGAGAGGCCAGGAGGAGCCCCATGCCCTCAAGCCACGGGCCTCCCTTCATTTCCCCTTCTCCGAGGCTCCTCCTGAAGGGTCCAGAAATACAGGAATAAGATAGACATAGAGGAATAAGATAGACATATAGGAATAAGATGGAAATAAAGGAATAAGACATATAGGAATAAGATGGATATATAGGAATAAGATAGACATATAGGAATAAGATGGGAATATAGGAA
>CABHPP010133798.1:0-11944 GCA_902168425.1 Peromyscus attwateri
TTTTTTTTTTTTAGACAGGGTCTTTAACTGACTTAGAGCTCACTGATCAGCTAGACTGGCTGGCAAGCAAGCCCCACAGATGCTCCCATAACTGTCCCCACCATGAGGGGGTACTGGAAATCCAAACTCAGGTCTTCATGCTGACACAGCAAGCCCTTTACCAAGTAAGCCATCTCCCCAGGCCCGGGCAAAGAGCTTCTTATACTGAAGCAGTCTTTGGAAATACTCTCATACTTAACTTCCTCATCTTCAAAAAGGCCTGAAAAGTAAACCTGGGCATGATTTGAAGATGCCTTTAGCATATGACTATTCCACCCTGTGTTCAAAAGTGAAGGGATAATTTGGTGACTGCTAAAATCTACTGGTGCGCTGTGCACCGATAACTACCATAAGAGAAATTCCATTCCTTCCTCACAAAGTCCTGTGGCCCAACTGCCACTGCTTTTGAAGCTGCTGTTTCAAAGCCATGTGGCTAGTGTAGTAGTCTGAATAAGCAACGTGCCCCATAGGCTCAGTTATTTGAGTACTTGGTCTGCCATTGGGGGCACTGTTTGGCAAAGTTATGGGGCATTTAGTAGGTAAAGTCTTATTCAAGTAAGTATGTCACTGTCCATGGGCTTTGAGAATTTCATCCCACTTTTAACTTGCTGTCCCTTCTTCCCCCTCATGTGGATGAAGAGGTGAGATCTCTCAGCTTCCTGCTCCAGCTGCCTGCTGTAAGCCTGCCCTGACCTTATAGAAACTCCCTCTAGAATAGTAAGCCAAAACAGACTCATATTACTATAAGTTGCCTGGTTATGGTCTTTCATCACAGCAACAAATAAAAATTAATACAGCGAGTGACAAGCTTAACAGTGTCCTTAATTTTTAATTTTTAATATTGCTTCTTACCCACCTTCAACTTTTAAGAAAAATTGAACACTGAATGCCATACAGCTTTAGTGGAGCACAGTGATATTTTTTGAATGCCCTGAATACTTTCCTAAGATGGTATCTACTTACATCTACCAAATGCATTGCTATCTCTAGACTATTTACCCTCATAAAAGTATATTACTTTATACATTGCATTTGAAAATGATATTAAGTACCTTTCCACAAATTCCTATAAATCCACCTGTTGCCTTTCTGTCCAAAGGTAGCATGCTGAGAATGATGGTTTCTTTTCCCCTGGCCTTCTTCTCTCCTGCTGACACATCTTATAATCCTCAGATACAACATTGACATTCATCAGAGAAGCATTTGCATCCTCTGGCCAGGTTCCCTGTATGATTCCCAGATCCTGCAGTTATGCAGAGGAACATGCAGAGCTCTGGTGCTCTGATTTCCATTTTTCTCAATTCCCCCAAATTCTACTTTCTACCTTAAATCTTTTGTTTTAATTTAGTTATACTGACAGACAAGTATCTGGAATGGAGGAAGAAATCTGGATAAGTAGGCTTTTTTTTAAAGAAAGAGTTATAAAAAAAATCTTCCATATTCTGAAGGTGTTAATATAATTATAAAGCAAATTCCTTTAGTCCAGAAATAAGCAACAGTGTAATTTCTCATCCTCTTGGTAGCTAATAGGTGTAAAGGATTACTGTATGCTGATTATTCTAGATAACATATCTCATTCAAGTTCCAAAACAACCCTGCAAGTTGGATATTATCTCACTAGGGATGGTGAGATTCTGTCAAGATGTCTCTACTTCTCTGATATGTGGCTTAGCCTCTGAAAGGCTTTGGGCACACCTCTAGTCCTGTGTTCATCACACCACTATGTAATTCAGCGTTTTCTCATAGTCTGCTACACTTTGTGCTGAACTCTCTATACCTGGTTCTTCCTAGATCTTTTCAAGGCTCCAGACCAGTGTGGGTATAGACTCCAGTCCTCCCAGGTGCTTATATTATGATCTGCGTTATAGGTCAATGATACAACATTTTCCTAGTATATACAAGGTCCTGGATCCAATCTCAAAAGCTGGTTTCAAAGAAAGTTAAGGGCAGAAGGAAAAACTAAGAACAAACATGGGGGACAATCTAGAGTACATCTGAGGAGTTTTAGAATTTGAAAAACAGCCTGTTTTCTGTTGTAATGAGAAAACTGGCCCTGAAACAGTCCCCTGTCCCTAAATAAAGTCTAAAGTAGGATGCATTACCAAAAATTGTATTTGGATGCAATGGACTTTGCTCACCAGTGTGTCCCTGGAGCTTGGTGCATAGGAGAAATGTAATAGACCATGTTTTAAAATGAATGACGGAAAAGGAATAGGAGATACAGACTCAATCTGATGATAGAAGCTTCCTTTTCCTAGCAGGAGTTATATCCCCTAATATATGATCTAAGGACCCCTACTGCATGCTGCTGTCTTTTAGTACAGGAGCTGAGAGCTCCGTGAGCATCCTTTATTTCTGTACGTCCAGGCACACATCAACACAGGCTTCTTCCTGTGTCTCACACTCACAGTCAATATTGTAAAACACAATATGCACCCCCCAAAAAGGAATAAAGTCACAGCTCCACTATAGCCCCTCCTTCAACAAGAATATTAATTTCCAAGCATGTTCAAGTGATAATCTACACTGATCATCATCATGAAATTTATTTCCCTTAATTATTCAGTTCTATTATAGCATAATTTGCATTATGAAAACTGGAGCTATAGAAGTAATGCCTGCCTGGGCATCTTAGATCAACCACACAAATGAATTACTGGTTTTATCTTAAACCCAAGATATCATAAGGTCCTTAGCACTGATCCTCACACTTAGCAGGTCAATCATCCTGAGCTGAAGTTGAAGCTGGGGGCATGCAGTGTCTAACAGACCCTAATCCCCTTCCTTACAGAGGTGGAGATACACAAGTGCTCAACATGGGAAAGAGTAAAGCTCCAGCTGCATACAACCTAGAAGCTGTCAGCTTCACATACAAAGGCTGTACACAGTGGTTCCAGGTAATTTGGGGAGAAGCAGGGTGGTGAATGGTGCTTCTTGCTCACGGTGCACACCTAGGAGAGCTTGGCTTTCTCATCTTGACAGAATGATTGCTAAGGTTTTGACAGGTGCAATGTTACAGTGATTGCATCTTTTCAGTCTTAGACAGAAAACATGAATTAATGAGAAAGACAAGCACATTCTTTTGAATCTATCAAAATCCTCTTTAAAAAAAAAAAAAAGCCTCTAAGGCAATGGTTTTCTGATTCCAGGATCTGAGGCAACCTCCTTTCTGAATTAGAAATGGAGTCAAGGGGCAATGAGTCTACTATGTGCCTGCTTAACCAAGCTGGGAGATATGCTAATTAATAGAACTTACTGTTAGCAAAACCCCAGGCAGGCCTCATTTGTGAAGATAAAACTAATAAGCACTAATGTATGGTTCTTTTTATTAGAGCAGATAAGTCATAATCTAATTTTGTGGTGCATACATGTATTGGTGCACTCATTCCTATCTCAGTAGCCATATAAAGTATATGAAATGTAGTGGGTATATGAGTTTCTGATTAGGTTACCAGTCATTCTTAGGGGAAAAAAATCGTATCTTTTAATAGCATCCACATTAGTGACTCCTGCTTAAGAAGGAAGGACACTCAAACACAAGGAAAACTCTTGAGTTACAAAATACAGCCAAAGAACCATTACAAAAACTAAATGCTTGCCAAGCATGGAAAAAAGATTGATGGAGTCTAAGTTGTTGGTAACTTTGAGTTTTTATAAATACATAGAAGGTATGGAGTAACTTCTTGGTCTCTGGATATAACTCCTCTCCAAGTAGCAACTGCAAAGATTTCACTGAGCCTCCCTCTCAAAGAAAGTTGGAGAGAGATGGAATATTGGTAAATTTCCTACTACACACCAAATCCTTTCCAAGAAATGCACACAGAGCATTGAAATCCATCCTCACATCTGTAATTATTTCATAATTGAATCACTTTATGACACTATTTCACAACATTTGAATATTCGTATGTGATACATATCATTTAGACAAGAAACATTCAGCAATGATTATACTAAGTAAGTCTCTGCTCGTATGGATACAGACCAAGCAATATCAAATCAGTAAGCAAATATATAAATGATTATAAACATTTACTACAAATCTGTAACACAAAGACAAAAAAAGAGTCAAATGAAAGTAAGTTGAGTTTTTATTTGAGGTAGTAATGTATCACCTTCCCCAGCCATGTTCCTTCCTACCAAGTCAGATATAATAACACAGTACAGAGAAATCCTGTAGAAATCATTGAGTGATCCAGCTCACATTGAAAGCAGTGTCTCAGACAATGGCTTTCTAGATGTGGAATTTGCAGCAACTCTGTTTTCTAAATGGGGAATGGAGAAATTTAGAGTATCAACAGTGAGAAACCCTCTGTATTTAAGGTTTCAGAAAATCCCTGAGAAAGTCACAGGAGAGCTGGGACCAGAACCATAAAAACAGAAAAGAAAAGAAAACCTCAGAGCACTGGTGTGAGGTAGAAAGGACAGTAGCAGAGTGATCAAGGGGAGGGGCACATCAATGAGTTGGTAAGCAATTCAAAAGTTGGCACCTAGGACCCTCCTAGTCCTTGTTCTTACTAGGGAATGTGTTTTCTTCAAGACTTATGTTCGACCTCATGCCATCTTCTAGAGCAGTAGTTCTCAACCTTCCTAATGCTGAGACCCTTTAACTCTTCATGTTGTGCTGACCCCAAGCGTAAAATTTTTTTCATTGCTACTTCATTTCTGTAATTTTGCTACTGTGATGAATCATAATATAAATATCTGATATGCAAGATATCAACATGCGACCCCTGTGAAAGGGTCATTAGACCCCCCCCCAATGGGGTCTCAACACACAGGTTGAGAACCACTGATCTAGAGAGAAGGAAAAAAACTTTTAAAATAGGATACATACTTCAACAAATTTGCTCTGAATAATTTCTAAAATCAGTATGAGAATCAACATTAAATATGTTAGTTTAGTGAAATGTGGGGCTCAATAACATAAACGTAACTACTTGACAGTACTCAATTTATGAAATGATGCACTACTACTTGCTAGACTACAGCAGTTTTAAGAGGGGTGGGGTATCTCTGTATCTGTGATACGAGTGTGTAAACACAGGCACCGTGCCCATACATGCAGAAGCTAGAGGAGGATGTCAGGTATCAGATATTCTGCTCTGCCACTCTCAACATTCTTCTTTTCAGTCAGGATCTCTCACCAAACCTGGAACTAAGACAGTAGATATTAAGCCCCCAGGAGTCTGCCTATCTCCCTCCTCCATAGTACTGCAGTTACAGACACATACATGGTAATTCTCAGATTATTATGTGGGTGGACGATCTGAACTCAGCTCTTCATGATGGCACAGGAAGAGCTCTTACCCACTCAGCTATCACTCTAACCCCACAATAGAGTTTTGAAATCATCGTTAATACATTACCCATGGAGGGGTGCTTAAGGAAAAGCAGTAGGAGAGAGGGATGAATGAGAACAATGTATAATGACATATGTATGAAAATGCTATAATGAAGCATTACTCTGTATGTTAAATAAAAAATTAATTAAAAAATAAAGTACATAAATATTCCTCATTGAAATCTAAAAATTACACTGCTGTTCTGATACACGATGTACAAGATTTGCTTTGTATTTCATATAAACTTTGTTGAAATACCACCACATCATAGTTATGATAAATGATGATTCACAGTCGTATATTTATTTCTTGTCACTTGTTCCTTGATTTTTTTTCCCAACTTTAAATTTGTTACTGACATTAATTAAAGCTAAAGTAGTCAAAACCCTCAAAACATCTGCAAAATGAGAAGTTGTGTTTATATTTTTAGAGCAGTTTTCTCTGAAAACTTTCAAAGTCTGAGTGTGGCTGATTCGGAATGAGAATGCAGCCAAACAACAGCCATTTTTCAAGCAGGATCATTTTGCAAACAGACATCTAAAATGATGGGACAGCACAGGGGCTCGGTGAGTGAAGGTGCTTTGCCATGCCAAACTGGCACCTGGAGTTTCATCCTAGGAATCCACACATAGGTAGATGTCCCCACAGACATACCCATCCACACATACCCACAAACACCCCACACACTAATATTTTTTAAGTAAATGAGTTTGTGGTCTTTATGATTGTGCTATTTTTTTCTATTTTTTTTATTAAGAAATTTTTTTCATTCATTTTACGCACCAATCAAAGATTCCCCCTCTTCCCTTTTCCCACCCCCCAGCCTCCCCCTCCCAAACCACCCCCTCTGCCCCCACAAGAAGGCAAGGCCTCCCATGGGAAGGCACATCCAGTAGAGGCAAGTCCAAGCTCTTCCCCCTGCCTCAAGGCTGCATGAGGTGTCCCATCATAGGTAGTGGGCTCCAAAAAGCCTGCTCATGTGCCAGGGATGGATTCTGATCCTACCGCCAGGGGGCCCCCAAGCAGATCAAGCTACACAACTGTCTTACCATGCAGAGGGTCTAGTCCAGTCCCATGCAGTTCCACAGACATTGATCCAACTGTCATGAGTTCCCACTTGTTTGATTTGGTCATCTCTGCAGGTTTCTCCATCATGATCCTGATGCACTTGCTCATAGAATCAATCCCTCTTCTCTCTCTCCTACTGGACTCCTGGAGTTCTGTCTGATGTTTGGCTGTGGATCTCTGCATCTGTGTCCATCAGTCATTGGAGAGAAGCTCTGTGATGACAGTTAGGGTATTCACCAGTCTGATCACTGGAGTAAGCCAGTTCAGTCCAGGCACCCTCTCCACTATTTCTACTAGTCCAAGCTGGGGTCATCCTTGGGGAGTCCTGGCAACTTTCCTATCACTGCGTTTCTCTCTATCTCCCATGGTATCCCCTTCTATCATGTTATCTCTTTCATTGCTTTCCAACTCCATCCCTGTTCCAGCTCAACCATCCCATTCCTTTATGTTCTCATCCCCTATCCTCTACCCTCCATTGCCCACCCTTCATCCCCAATTTACTCATGGAGATCTCATCTATTTCTCCTTCCCAGGGTGATCTATGGGTCTCCCTTGTTAGCTAGCTTCTCTGGAGCTGTGGATTGTAGTCTGGTTATCCTTTGCTTTACATCTAGTATCAACCTATGAGTGAATACATACCATGTTTTTCCTTCTGAGTCTGGGTTACCTCACTCAGGATGATATTTTCTAGTTCCATCCATTTGCCTGCAAACCTCATGATGTCATTGTTTTTCTCTGCTGTGTATATATACCACATTTTTTAAAATCCATTCTTCAGCTGAGGGGCATCTAGGTTGTTTCCAGGTTCTGGCTATAATGAATAATGCTGCTACGAACATAGTTGAGCATGTGTCCTTGTGGTATAATTGAGTATTCCTTGGGTATATGCCCAAGAGTGGTATAGATGGGTCTCAAGGTAGATTGATTCTCAATTTTTTGAGAAACCACCATACTGATTTCCAAAGTGGCTGTGCCTGTTTGCACTCCCATCAAGAGTGGAGGAGTGTTCCCCTTGCCCCACATCCTCTCCAGCATAAGCTGTCTGCAGTGCTTTTGATCCTAGCCATTCTGACAGTTGTAAGATGGTATCTCAGGGACTGAGTCCACCAGGTTGATCTCAATCCTCTGGGGAGTCTTTGCCCTGGAGGAGATGGGAATGGGGGGGTGGGCTAGGGAGAAGGGGAGCGGGGCGGGAGGGGGGAGAACAAGGGAATCCGTGGCTGATATGTAAAATTAAATTATATTGTAAAATAAAATAAAATAAGTTAAAAAAACAGATGGTATCTCAGAGTCGTTTTGATTTGCATCTCCCTGATGACTAAGGATGCTGAGAAATTCCTTAAATGTCTTTCGGCCATTTGAAATTCTTCCTTTGAGAATTCTCTGTTTAGCTCTATAGTCCATTTTTAAAATTGGATTGTTTGTTATTTTGCTGTCTAGTTTCTTGAGTTCTTTATGTATTTTGGAGATCAGCCCTCTGTCAGATGTGGGGTTGGTGAAAGTCTTTTCCCATTCTGTAGGCTGTCGTTTTATAGCAAAACTTTCAATTACCATAGATGGAGTGAACAAGACATTCCAAGACAAAACCAGATTTAAACAATACCTATCCACAAATCCAGCCCTACAGAAAGCACTATAAGGAAATTTCCAACCTAAGGAAGTCAGTACAACCACAAAAACACAGGCAATAGATAACGCCACAGCAGTAAATCCTAAAAAGGAGAAATTCACACACACTACCACCAAAAGATAACAGGAATTAACAATCACTGGTCATTAATATCACTTAATATCAGTAGACTTAATTCACCTATAAAGAGACACAGGCTAACAGAATGGATATGAAAGCAGGACCCATCTTTCTGCTGCATACAAGAAACACACCTCAACTTCAAAGACAGACACTACCTCAGAGTAAAAGGCTGGGAAAAGACTTTCCAGTCAAATGGACTTAAGAAGCAAGCTGGTGTAGCCATCCTAATATCTAACAAAATAGACTTCAAGCTATTTTTTATATATGAGTTACATAAGGAGTTGGAAAGAGAGATTGAACGGGCAGAACTGGGGATTTACAATGAGAAACAACAGGTAAAATGCAAACTCTATAGTACTAAAGCTGTAGTCTACACTAATGAAATGCCACCAATAATAGCCATTGGGAGACAAATCCTGGTGAGGACTAGAGCCTGAATCCCTAGCATCCATATAAAAGCCAGTGAGTAATGCAGCCCACCTGCACTCCCAGGTTCCTGAAGGGATAGCTAGCACAAACTGAGACTAGCAGAATTGGTAAGCTCTGCTTTGAAGTGAGAGACTCTGCCTCAATGTATAAGATGGAGAGCAGTTAAGGAAGACACTCAATGTCAATGTGAGGCCCATACACATATGCATCCACACACATGTAAACACACACACACACACACGCACGCACGCACGCACGCACGCACGCATATGCAAATAAAAACAAAAGACAAAGGTACTAACAGCCCAAAGGTTATTCTTCCTCAAACTTTTTGAGGGAGGAACATCATTTGAAGAGCAGCTATCTTTTGATGGGCTAGCTGGTGTTTCTTCAGTTTTGTACCCCTGTGAAATACACGTTGATGGGTGCTGTCCTGCTAATGAGCTCGGAGAACCTTTCTCCTGATCTAATGCTCATATCCTCAATGAGGAAATTTTCTGTGGAAAGCAAGCTGCTTAAGTCTGGACGGGACAGTTAATAAGACTGATCAGCAACAAAATGATTTCAACTGAAAATCTTGAGCATCTTTCTTTTAGAACTTTCTGAAATGTATAAATCCAATACATGGGAGAGCATGGAAGGAGGAAAGGGAAAGGGGAATAGATATGTTGTAATCTCAAAAAATACAATATTAAAATATACATTTGAACAATTTAAAAAAAAGAGTCCTGCATGAGTGACTAGCCTAGAAGACTTCTAAGACTCCCTCCTAAGCAGCCTAGGATGTGAATGCAGTTACATTTTGATAGCTGGGACAAAATACCATGACAAAAAGCAACATAGAGGATGACAGAATTTTTATTTGGCTTATAATTCCATTTTGGAGAAGTCAAGGCAGAAACTTAAGCATCACTTCCGCAGTAAAGAGCAGAAAGAGACATGTGTGCCCATGCTGCTTGCTTACTCTCAAGTCAGCCATCTCCATTCTTACATGTCTCAAGACCCACTAATGCGGGGATTTAACAAGGCAACTCCACATAGTTAAAAGGAGGTTTATTTTGGGGTAACTTACAGCCAGTAAAGGGGTTGGTTGCAGGATCTGGGAGAGGTAAAGTGCAATCCAGCAGGGTTCTCTGGAGAACTCTGACTCTCAGTCTGCCATCCAGCATCCAGGATCACGAGGAACCAAGAGAGCCGGCATGTCCAGACCTCAGGTCTTAAGGGCTCCTGTCCTGGCCATGCCCCAGGGGCAGGTCCTAGGTTGGTGTAGCAGTTATGGGCTGCCTAACTGGGATGGTGCTTCAAAGTCAAAGCTGGAACAGCTACCCACTACAACCCACTGCCCAAGGAATGGTGCTACCCACAGTGGGCTGTGTCAATTAACAATACCCCACAGGCATGCGCACTGGCCAGTCTGGGCTAGGTAAACCCTCTAACTGAAACTCCCTTCTCAGGACAATATAGGTTGTGGTAAGCTGACATTTAAAACTAAACAGCACAGTGGATGAGAGTCTGTACCCATTATAGAATTTTTTAAAATGTAGATGCTGTTGTCCTTTCTACTGCCTTTTGAGGTGTCTTCTGCACACTTGACCACAGTCTGTCTTCCAAATCTCACTCTCATCCTCATTTTTCCTTGCATCCAATATCAGGGATCCTCACCGATTCTCTCTTTCCCTATAACACTCTAAATTCATGGACACAGAGAAATGATATCTTGACTATATCCATTTCTTCTCCAAATGTTTAGCTTCTAAGAAGCCTCCAAATGTATGTTAAGTGTAAAAATAATTTTTATCTCTATCTTAATTATTTACTTTTAACCCCTGAAGACATTTTTATTGCTTTTGACAGACCTTGAAATCTAGTTCATCCCAAATGTGGATAAATTTAATTTTTAAAATATGTCTCTTAACTACTTCTATCTTCCCAGAGCATTTTCCAACTGTAGACATAATTCTCTTTGGAGTCGGAATATTTAAGTAAGTTCTATGTTGCATTGAGACAACCAGCTCCTTTTTACAAAATTATGTTGAAAAACATGGAATAATACTCAGCATCAATTTTCACCACATCTTTCCCTACCCTGTCCCTCAAGAAACAGCATGCATACTACACGTTCATTCTCTGAACACATTCTGGTCCCAGAGGAATGGTTGATTCCATATGCACACATGAAGAACCAGCCTTAACATCCCAGGAAATATAGACAGTCTCCAAACTCCAAGGTTCAACTTTATTGTGGCATAAAAGTGATGTGTCTTGAGTAGAAACTTTGAATTTTGATCTTTTCCCGGGATACTGATATGAAATAGAACACTCTCCTGGTGCTGGGGAGAAGCAAGGGACAGGTCCAGTTATCTTATATGATAATAAGGGCAAACAAATAATTCTCTGCAAGAACACTGTGTTCCTGTTCTCTAATATCCAATATACTAGGTACAGTAAATGCACTTTTAAATTATAGAATTTTAATCTACCATGGGTTGGGAAGGGACAAGGGAAATCTCCAACAAAGTCCATCAAATATATTAGTCACTTAGTCTCTGCCAAATCCTTGTTGATACGTGCTTATTGTGATGTTTGACTTTATGTGAACTTAACTGAGCCATGGGACCACTAGGGACTTAGCTAAACATCCCTTTGGATGTCTCTGTGGGATATTTTACAACGAGGTTTGCATTTGAGTTAGGGGGCCCAAGCGAGCCTGTTGACATTCCTCACCAGGTTGTTCCTTTCTCCTCAGTTGAAGGCATGACTGAAACAAAAAGACTTTAAGGCCCTCCTTCCCTGATCTTACTGTTGAACTGGAACACTGATTTTCTGCCCTGAGTCTAGAATTAATATGATTGGCTCTGCTGAGGGCCCAGCTTCCCACCTCTGGAGATCTTGGGATTTCTTGGCCACCATAAACACATGGTCTAATTTTTTTTTTTATAGCCAGTGTCTTTCTCATTTTGTCTCCATAGAACCCTGACTAACACATCACTATCATATCCATTATGAGGGTCTGAAAATGCTCTTGTGGTTTCCTTGCGTTTTGACTCTGTGCCCAGCATGTGACTATGCTGTGAGTGCCATATAAATACTGTTAACTAGATCCACAGAGAAAGAAACTCCACTGTTGCAATCCCTTACTGAGAAGATAATGTATCAGCGTAAGCAGTATTGATCATCAAACCCATCAGAAGATGGGAAGGGATGCCTTTCCTCTCAGCAGAGGACGGCTGAGTCAATTCTCCTAAGGGGGCATCCTGAGTGCTTTCAATCATTACAGAATTTCCGAAATGGTCAGGAAAGATGCAAAAGG
>CABHPP010133799.1:0-28394 GCA_902168425.1 Peromyscus attwateri
GAAATTCTGTCCATGAAGCAAACATTTTGCAATCTTTAAGGTCATATATTGCTTTAAAAATATTTCTTCACCTTTGAGATTATAATTATATCATTTTCTCCTTCCCTTTCCTCCCTCAAACCATCTCATATATCCCTTCTTGTACCTTTTCAAATTCCTGGCTGAATTTTTTTGTTAATTGTTGTTGCATACACCCACATGCCTGCCTAAACAAGAACTTAACAAAAAGAACAATTGAGTTGCTAATGTGATGGAGAAAGACCATGAGGCCTCTATCATGCTACTTTTGGTAACTTGGATAACAGCCCTCAACTGCTAAGGTAACAGTTCTAATTGAGAAACTTCTACCATGCCATGAACTTGGTATTTCAAATGACATTCAGTTACATCTTACGTGTTTACATACTTGTAGAGTTCAGAGAACAATGTTAGATACCTTCTTTAAGTACCATGTCCATCTTAACTATGAAAAAAACCTATTAGTGAATTTGGAATTTAATGATTTGGCCAGGTTGTTTGGTCAATGAAATTCAAGAGAATACTGCTGTCTCTAACTCTCTGAGCACAACTTTTGTTCATGCTAGAGATCTGAACACTGGTCCCCATGCTTAGACCACAAACACTTTATCATCTAGGCCATCTCCCCAATACCTATTGTTACTTATTTTTATGAAAGACACACTCGTATATGGATTATTCTCTACCCCTTGTAATGGTATTTTTGTTTTGTTGCATTCACTTATTTTCTATTCACACTCACTTTTTTCCCTTTGTTTAAGCAATCATTCATTTTCAAGCCCCTACATGAGAAGTGGCAGGTGAATATCTGCAGCAATAAAACTTATTATCTACTCTTCCACTCAGAAGGATTCCTTTGTCTGTCCAGGCCATACACAGAACTTCATCTTTATGAGCAGCCAGATGATACAGAGGAACCTTGAAACTTCTTGAATTCCACAACTTAACAAAGTTATCTAAAGGGCCTAAAGTCAGCTGCTGCTCATTGGAAGGGAAACCACCTTACTAATGTACTCAGCCTGTATGTGAGGAGAGGGACAGTGACACCAAATGACAAATCCTAGTCTACGATGTCATCTGTGGTTCTGGATGTCAAATGTTTACTAGGGGTCAAATAGGAAATAGAGTTACATGCTTTATTTCCTGTCAAATTTGACAGAAGACTGTCAGATTCAACACATCACACTCTACTTGTGTGATTCAAGGTGCCGTGTAGATTTCTTCAACGTCTGACTACAGTACTGAGGAGGGCAAACAAGGGAGTCCTTTTTAGTCCTTACTGCTCTGCTTTCTGCTCCCTTTTGGCCAATTTGTGGATTTTACATTTCTTCCCCTTTGTTTGTAGGGACTGGAGACTATATCTTAGTATCTTATCCCAGGAACCATTGTAACATTTTGTTTCTGAGCTATAGACAGCTATAGAATTCATATTTCCAGCATGACTTCTGGAAAAGTGTAGGGCTTTTACTTTGCCCCTCTCTACCTTCCAATCCCATAGTAGAATAGTCTTATCCATAAAGAGACTCAATAATAGCAAGATAAATAATCTTTTTTCCACCCAAGCCATATCTTCCACACTGTAAATCTCACAGTATTCATTATTAACTTTCCTTTGAAGGACCAGATCCTAGAAGTCTTACCACGAGAATCAGACAGGTCCTCTTCCTTTGAAAGTTAAGTTGAGCTGATCTACTACTCACCATGGGACATAAATTGCTCTGGCTGTATTTTCCCATATATTATAGGTCCACATTTTCAGATGAATTGTTCCTATTTCCTTGTGTTTGACCAAGGGCATTCATAGAAACCAGACCTTAATGAGGTGTGGTAATTTGAAAGAAAATGCCCCTCCCCAAAGGAAGTAGCACTATTGGTAGGTGTGACCTTGTTGGAGTAGGTGTTTGAGGGAGAGGAAAGATTGTAGGAGTCAGAGGGAATTGAGGACACCAAGACAACATGGCTCACCCAATCAACTAAGCAGGGCTCATCTGAGCTCACAAAGACTGAAGCCACAAACAAGGGGCCTGCATGGGTCTGCACCAGATCCCATGGCTGTTAGTTTGGTGGTTTTTGTTGGACTCCTAATAGTGGGAGCAAGTGTGTCTCTGACTCTTTTGCCTGTTCTTGGAACTCTTTCCCTCCTTTTGAGCTGCTTTGTCCCCCCTAGATATGAGGGCTTTTGCCTTGTCTTACTATAACTTGTTTTGTCCTGCTTGGTTGTTGTCTCTTGGGGATCTGCTCTTTTCTGAAGGGAAATGGAGAAGGAATGGATCAGGGGGAGAGGGGAAGTTGGGGGAGCTGAAAGTAGTGGAGGGAGGAGAAACTATGATTGGGATGAGAGAAGAATCTACTTTCAATAGAAGAAGAAAATGGGGAAGAAGGAGAAGGAGGAGGAGGAGGAGGAGGAGGAGGAGGAGGAGGAGGAGGAGGAGGAGAAGAAGAAGAAGAAGAAGAAGAAGAAGAAGAAGAAGAAGAAGAAGAAGAAGAAGAAGAAGAAGAAGAAGAAGAAGGAGAAGAAGAAGAAATCTGAAACCATGGATCTCCTGCCACCGCATTCCTTTGTTTTATCACTATTCATTAGTATTTACTTGCTCTCTTTTTCTTCATTCTTTAGGTTTCCAAGTGGGGTTATTTTCTGTCAGTCTTACAACCAATATAATTAGTTTCAGATTGCCTTGTGGAAGTTAGTGTGATACGTTTGTGTGAAGTGTAAAATTTCAAATTGGTGTAGGGGATATGTCTTTGATCATGAATTCTAAACAAATATATATTTCCTTTTATCTCCAGGGAGTGGTATCTCATTGTTTTTAGATTTCCCTGTATTTTTATTGAAAAAACTTTCTGATAATTCAATAATGCTCTTTGAACATGACATGCATTTTCCTCTGACTGCTTCAAAAATTTCCAATTGTCTTTGATTTAAGGAACTGTACTGTGTGTGTTTAATTGTGAGTATTTTTATTTTTAATTTACACTGGGCTTGTAGAAGTTATATTCAAGAACTTCTACAAGTCCAGTGCAATATGTGTGTGTATTCATATGCATATATGTGTATATGTATATGTGTGGTATGTGATCAATTTTTGAAACATCATTCTCCTTTTCTTATTCTATGTATGTTTATACACACATTCATATTTCTTCCTATCATGTTGCATGAGTTTATCTTGGGTCATCTCATTGTATTCATGCTGTGTGATATGGTTTTCACCTCCACCTCTGAGATTCAGTAACCTCCTTTGAGGAGGTTAATAGTACTCCATTTTTCTATGAGTAATCATTTAGTTACACTTAGTATTTTTAATATTTCATGTTATTTTTAGCTTTTTACCATTTCATATTTTATAAAGCCAAACAATTTGATAAAATATTCCATCCTTTAAAAATATCTCTATTGACATGGAATTACATCACTTCCCCCCTTCCCTTTTCTCAATCCAGCCCCTACTATGTTCCTCTTCCAATGCTTACGTTGATAGCCCATTTCATTGATTATTATTGCCACGTGTGTATGTGTGCTATATTTTCCCGAATATATAAATATAACCTGCTGAGTCTATTCTTTCTTGTTTGTGTGTATATAAGATTTGGGTGAGAGTGGGCCCATATTACTCAAGCTGAACCCTTAGGACAATGGCTGAGATGACTAGAGCTGGATCTCACCTACAAGCCTCTTCCTGTGGTCCAGCTTCCATAGAACCAGAAAATACAATGCAACCTGCTAAGCAAGGGAGGCATTTAAATAGTATCATTTAGCTACAACCTTTATGAGCCACAACAATGAAACCAGCATGGGAAAATATACACATACTGGTAGTAACCATCAGCTGTCTAATTGGACTTAAGAAACACTCCACATAAAGAAATTTTTGCCTGGTACTGGTACCTAGTCAGCTTTCCTAGGCAAGTGAGGTCATGGAACTTAAAGTCTATTACCAGCACACTACTAGACCAGTATAATTTTTACTACATTCTACATCTTATCCTTACACCCACAAAAAATATAACTGCATGCCCTCATCAAATTAGCTTCTTCCTACAGCAAACAGAGACCATCACAGAAAACCATAACTGGACATAATGCTGAGATCAACAGATCATGGGGAGCATAGCTCCAACAAGACATCTCCATCCCAGATCATGCATTTATGGCTCAGAGAACTTCACAGAAGAGGGGGGAAAAGTCATTATAAGATTCAGAATACCAGGAAGTCAGTGGAGACACAGTGCCTTCTAGAAAAGACTGCATAATCAAGACTAGGACAATAGTAATATCAATGGACATATTAATGTAGAAGGGGTAAATGTTCCATCTTTTAAGCTTTATTTTATCTTGTTCTCTATCTTGTTATAAACAGTTCATTTCTGTTTCTATTGGCCAGTTTAAAATTTTGTTTCTGTTGTAGAGATATATCTTTTTTACTATTTAATAATCAATAATTTTATTGAATTCCAAAGACAATACTCATTAAATACATTTGTATGTCCTGGTTAATGGCATCTTCTTTCACACAGCACAGCAATCAGTGTAATGGTATCTAGTCACTTTAACAAATTGATGTGTTCCACAGATGCTGAAATGCAGCTCTTTTTGAGCTTTAATTTGTTTTTGTTCACCTTTGCCTATCTTTTTTTTGTTCAATAGGAAGTCTTATGATTTCTCCACACTCTTCTGCCTGGAAGGGTATATGCAACATGGCACTTACATTTTATATTTTATCTACCAATGTTCAGAAAATTGTGTTATTCATTTACAATGTTTTCACTCAGGTTTATATTTGCCTTCTCTCAAATTGAAAGTTGTTAGATCCAGCTTTAAAGGTCCAACATCCGTGTCTAACTGTGCATCTTCAGCAAGGGGCGTTTACCTTCAACCTCTGAAAGGCAACCAGGGCAGCAGCCATTGTCTATAAGGTGCAGGGAGTACTTGGATTGCCCTGACCAACCATTCTAAAGAAGATTTATCATGTCTATTAGTGAGGGTCTTGTTAGATTCTGCTTCTTGTGATGCTGTCCATCTTCCATGGTCCCAGAAAATACTACACAAGCTACTAAGAGAGGAAGCAATTAATAGTCCTACTCAGCTGTGATGCTTATGAACTATAACAATGGCTAGCATGCAAGAAATACATAAAAGCTTAATAAGTGTCACTCACATATTGGTGGTAACCAATAACAGTATAATTGGACTTAAGGCCCACTCCACAAGAGGAAAGAAATGCTTGGTACTAGTAACATAACAAATTTCCTGTGCCTAGTGATGTCATTGTGCTCAGAAGAGAATTAACTATTACTACTTTAATAAACCAGCATAATTCCTTCTAATTTTTTGTTTATACAGATAAATGTAACTATTGCCCCTCATCAGTAAAGCACATCTTTACAATAAATGAAAAGTGTCACAGACTCCAACTAGGAAAAATTCAGAGATAAATGATTTTTGAGAGCCCAGCCTCAATGGGTAGATACATCTACATCACAGTTCCTACATCTCTGGATCAGGAACACTGTGGAAGAGTGTAAAAACCAGAATGCGGTGATATTTTGTGCATGCTCTGACAAATAAAGCTTGCCTGAAGATCAGAGGACAAAGCCAGCCACTAGTTAGCCATAGAGGCCAGGCAGTGGTGGCACATACCTTTAATCACAGCACTTAAGAGGCAGAGGCAGACAGATCTCTGTGAATTCAAGGGCACCCTGGCCTATACAAGATTGCTTCAGCCTAAAAGAGAAGCAGAACAGGCAATGGTGGTGGCTCACACCTTTAGTCCCAGCACTAGGGAGGTAGAGACAGGATCTCAAGGCATTTAGTCTGAGGAGTCCTGGAGACAGGACCTTGCCCCCTTTCAGGCTGAGGATTCAATACAGAGGTAAGAATTCTCTCTAGTGGCTGCCTCCTTTACTGATCTTTTAGCATTTACCCCAATATCTGGCTCTGGGTATATATTATTAAGACCAATTAGAATTCATGCTACACCAGAATACAAGAAAATAAGAAAAAAACATCTTTCTTAGAAATGGTTGAGTAAACAAGATCTGAATAAGGACAATAACAATATACAGGCTTATGTGAAAGGAGGAAAATCTCACAGCACCACACAACTGAGACCAGGAACTTCAGGCAATTGATGACAACAAAGAAAGCATCCCTGAGAGATGAGCCCCAAAATGGTTGTCCAATACAAAGTGGTCAGCCTGAAACCGTATACACAAAAATAAGAAAAATAGACTCATCAGATTGTCTTTACGTATTTGTGCAGAAATACACACATACATTTCAATAAAAGTTGGATATGTTTCTGCACTTTAACTATGGATTGATCAGCAATCATTACCTTCTGAGAAAGGCTGAGTCAGTTTTTTTCTGAGATAAGACCATAAATCCAAGAGTATTTTGGAAATACAAATGGTTTTGATGTTTTCTTAGTTCATTTGTTTAGTTTACTTTTTTTTTCTTGCTTGCTTGTAGTTTGATCTTTGAAAATGTCACAAAGTTAAATAGTTGGTTGAGGAGGAAGGAGGAGCAGATCAGAGAAGAGTTTGGATATATGTATATGAACAAAATGTGATGTATGAAATTCTTAAATAGCTAATAAAGCTAGAAAGTCAAACTGAAAACTGAAGTACTTATGTTTTTCAAATTTTATTCTATGACCACTTATTTTTTATCTTAACTTTCCTCCTTACATTATTTCTTAACAGCAAGCAGTTAGTCAATAACACTACCAATTCTTTCATTATCAGCCCCAAATAAACTATTTCTTCATATGTAGTTATATATCTTTGTTTAACTTCAGTTATAAGCAAGAAGATAAAATGTCAACCTTAGAGTTACAAAATATAATAATTATCACAGTGCTTTTGACATGATGAAAATTTGCAGTCTGTGTTAAAGTATGGTAATATTACAGCTAACAACAACAACAACAACAACAGAAATGAAAACAATTGACATAACTGGTATCTAAGCAATGTATGTCAAAAAAAATAGTTCAAAGTGTGGTATCCAAGATATGATAAATGTATAAGTTGGTATCAATGAAACATATTAAACTAAAAGAACTTACGGAGATATCAAAGCAAATTTCATAGTTTATGCTTTGTCTCCTCTGATTTATTTGTTTCCCTGCCTCCTAATTGACTTCCTATGGTAATTTGCTTTTGTTGAACACCTGTACCATCTAAGAACTGTTTTATGACAATTATTTCTATATTCTTTAATCATACATATATAACTAAATATACATAACTATATATTTTATATTATAATTTAAAAATATGTATATATAGTTTGTAATAATTATCATTAATATAATTAAATATATAATTCAATCTCAGTACTTGAAATTTAAATATATAACATACAAGTATGTGATTTTAAAACAGAGAATATGAAATTGCACATATATATATATATATATAAATAAAAACTTTATGTTTACTAACATTCCATTGCTTGTGAACACTGCATCTTTGCTTTCATGCAAAGGTGATGTTCAGTCAATGATATAAGAACTATATAAAACCAGGATGTAAAATATTCAATTCATAATGATGGATAATTAGCATGTAATATCTTCTTGAGAAAAATTTTCTGGGAAACTTTAGATAAGAATAGTCAAATTCCCCCAACAGAAAGAAATGTATGCAGTGTAAAGAAAGGAAAGAATAACTATATATTCTTTGGCCAGGGTTGACATCTGATTTAGTTAAGTATTTCCCACGTGGCATTTCATTGTTACCTATGAGAAAAGAAACCTATTTGCGTCCAGTTTCTTTTTGCTATGCATACCAGGTTATGAAGTTAAGGAAACCATATTTTATATTTTGATTTACTTTACATAAATTTGTTCCAAAGCTTTTTTAAATATGGCTGAGCATAGCCAAAACTGGAGAAATAAAGACATGTGACTAAGAACACAAAATGGTAGAGAAATTCAGACCCCCCCATGACTTTTGTTTGCAGTGATGATCCCACCCCTATTGTTGTCCCAGAAATGCCCCCAAACAAGAGCAAATTAATAACAAGAAGTTTCTTCCATATTAGTTACAACACAGAAGCTTTCTGGAATAGACCCTTCTCTGGTATTTTCATTTGTGCATGGAGACACGGATTGTTTTGTATTGCTCCCAGGATCCCAAGCCTTGTCATTCCTAGGGACAAGTCAAAGAAGAAAAACAGAAGGTCATCTTTGGGTCACTGCTATTCAGTTTGCTGTGCCAAGCTGAAAACCAAGGCCATTAAATATGAAAATCCACTCATTGTCCCCAGCCTGATTGTATCCTGTCTTTGAGATCAGACTCACCATAGTCATAGCAACCCTAATAGGCGGATGTGCATTGGACCACATCATTTGCAGGGTTTCTTTAACTGAGAAAAGTTTTGTTGAAAATATGTGTGATTAATGCCTTCAACTATTATCTCTAATTGAACAGACATGAAAGTGGGCCACTTTGTCGGCACAGATAAGCCTATTGCATGGCTATTAATGACATATTCAGCCCTTGCTGAATTAATCTATTATTGCCTCTTGTCTTCAGTAACCATAACATGTTGTTGGAAGGCTGTGCAAAATTTGAGTAACTATTTGAAACACAGCTCCAATAATCCTCTAGACATGGGTGTAAAAGAAGAGAGAAAAGCTATTTAGACCATAATTGAATGTGCTGTGCTGTGTTCATTATTATAAAGCATTGGCTCTTTTTTAAAATGTGTTCCATTGGAAAAATGCGTCACCTTAAGATCATTAGTTATTCAGACAGATTCATAGAATTCTTCCATCCATAATGTAAGTAAATAAGAGATCAATAGGGAGAATAAAACTTTACATTCTCTGTGTGTGTGTGTGTGTGTGTGTGGAGAGAGAGAGAGAGAGAGAGAGAGAGAGAGAGAGAGAAAGCATTCAACTTTAAAGTAAGTAAAAATAGTTTCTTTGAGACACGCTGCAAAAAAATGTAAATCATCATGTAAAATTCATACAGAATGAACAACACAGATACCTACCAATTGACCTGAATACTTTCTGGAGGAAAACCTATTTCAGTAATACAGAAGAGTGAATAATCTAGATTATAATCAAATAGGCAAAAAGGCATCTTTGTGGATACTGGAAACATAGCTGTGTTTTAGGCAGATATAAACAAGATTAGCACTAGATATATTACTTAATATAAAGAGAAACAATCAATGTGTTGTTTGGAAATTTTGATACATGAAAGATGCCACTCATGATTACTATGTTGAACAATAGAAACTGAGAGAAATTATGATTAAATTTACAAGAGAAATAAAATAATTTCTAAATAAATTCTCTTAAAAAGTATTTTTAAGTCACAATCTCAAAGGAAACTCCCTGATCCTCTGGGTCTCCTTGTGGTGTAAGAAGCTATGCCCATCAAGTCTTACCAATACAACTGCCAAAATACATACTGAACAAGGATGACACCCTTGGAAATAGGGAAAAGTCCATGAAGTCTCAACTCTACACAAAAAAAAAATATAGGCAACTGAGCAAAGATGGGACAAGGAGAGATAGTCTTCCCTAGGGAAGAACATACCAGTTGATACCAGTTGGTTGTCTGATGCCAAACAGTTAGTCCTGAAATTATATATACATGGAACATTATACAGACTAAACAGCTTACGTTCAGAAATATGTGTGTATAAAATACACATATATCTTTACATTCACAATTAGTGATAAAAAGAGGTCATAAATTTGAAGAAGAGAGGGGAGGGGTATATGAGAGAGTTTGGAGAGAGTAGAGAAAGTGATAAATTATTGTACTCAGTTTATAATGTCAAAAATAAAATTAAAGAAAAGAAGATATACTTTCTGTGTCTGTTATGTTCCTTTATATATTAGTAGCCACATGTATATTCATTTAAAAAACAGTTGCAATGATCTGGCTATGTATTCCTGGGTGAACAAAGACCCATGTATCTATACTCTCAAAATATATAAAATATGATACAAAAATATAAATATAAGAATTATAGTTGGAAAATTATCTTTCAGTGCAATATTTTCAACACTAGTCTCAAATTTCTAAAACAATAGCTTCTAGAAATTATTTGCACCTGCTTTATATAAAAATAATATATATATATATATATATATACATAATAAGAAATAATTCTTGGGTTAAATAATTATAGTATGTTTATAATATTAATACCTCTAATATTTAATAAAATGAACTCATAATAGTAAAAGTAAATATATTTTCAAACAATTCAAATGGCTTGTGAAAAATTTGCAATATGACACAAATATCTTTTGTGAATGGGAAAAGGATAAATGAAATAATAATTCTATTTCCCCCCAAAGAGTCTCAAAAATTTAATCAATTACATCAATATTTAAAATGACAATAAGGATAAGACCTATTCATTCTTTAAGTACCAAAAATGGACATGAACATTGGATGGGGGTATTTGAGTACCAAATGTCTAACCTAAAATAAATATTTTCACTGGCATATATGTTCAACATCATGACATTATTCTACACAACTGTAAGCCCATAGTTCATTTTCTAATTTTATGAAGACTAATATAAACTATACATATGTATGTTCAAAGTAATGTTCTTATTAATTATGAACTAAACTAACCTTAAAGTCCATCAAAATGAAACAAGACTATTGCATTTTAGGTCACATTGTTATTTTAATCATTGATTAAATATTTTTAATAAATATATTTTAATTAATGCAATTCACTTCAAATTACATATTAACTTAATCTGAGTTAAGTTCATAATTTCTGTCCTGTGAAGCAGGCCTCAAATCCAGTCAAGAGAATTATTAGTTACCTCTACAAACAGCCTTGCCAGTATTATACAAGTAAGTACACAGAATCCGTAGTTAGATAAGACCATTGTTCTGTTTTCTCTGCATTTCTGAGGAAAGCTGTTTTTCCCTTCCCTAGTAGCCACAAATTTCTAATACTTCCTCAGAAAGAGGTGTGAACTCATATTGAACTGGAAACAATCATTCAGAGTGAGGAGAACCAGACTGAGAAAGAAAAACATAGCATGCTCTCTCGTATATGGATGCTAGCTTGAATCTTTAGATAAATGGCCATTGAATTAGAGGACTCACAACAGTCAGACAACTAGTAATGGAAGAAGGTATGATTTCATGGGAAGCCAGATAGAAAACAAGTGGTATGAAATGGGGAAGAAGAACAATGATACAAGAAGTTTTAAACAGTGTGTGGGCTGTGAGGGCAAGGTATGGGGTTATAGAGATGAATAAATAAAACTAGTTATATTTGAAGAAGCTATATGAATCCGATTACTGTAGAACCTTCCAAAATAAATAAAAAGAATTTAAATGAAGTTACACACTGATATCCTAGCATATCAAATAAAAAGACCATTGCCCGATAATTGTTACCTCTTTTTGAATGTTTTTGTTAGGAGGTTCCATAGACTTCATCCATCTATGTGAACAGTATACAGTATTGCCACTGCTCTTGGCTACCTGTCTTACCCTTCAGAACTCAAAAGTAAGACCCTATATTGCTGAAGATACAACATTTGAGTCTTACAATAATGAGAAATCAACCTGAGATTCAACTGGAAACATTATCTCTACAATCTAGTTTCTTTTTTTCTTTCTTTAGGTTTTGTTTATTCTGGACACTAATCTTTTGTCAAACATATGATTCTTATGCACAGGTCCATCATCTGCTGTTTCTTTCGAATTTCCCATTCATTTAATATGTCTTAGAATTAATATGTCTTATCTTAGGGTGAGATTTACTGAATAATATAGAATTTAAACCTGACTTTTATTTTCAGAGTTTGAAAAAAAAATTTCTCCATTAATAGTGAGATGACAGACGAGAAGACAGATGTTAAACTATTATAACCCTGTGACCTGTAATTATTTCTTGCTGTTTTTGATATTATCCCTTTATTTGGCTTTCAGGAGTTTTGGAATAATGCAGTTATATATGTGAATATCTTTAAACTAATGCTACTTGTACCTGTGGCTCCCTTGTTTTTAGCATCTTTTTCTTCTGTCTTTCATTTAAACACTATCAAACGGGTTGACTATTGTTCAAGCACCTAAAAAGAGTAATATGTTTATCCTCTTTTGCCTAAGCCATGTGTGGGTAGCAGAACATATTCGGTCACAGGGCACATTTTCGACTTTTCCACAGCTTTACCTTTACCAGGCTCCTTGTCTCTAAGGTGCGTATTCTAGAGCTGTAAGTCAGATGCACTTGTATGGCTAGGTTAATATCTTTTTCTGACCTTCTTGCTTCATGAAATTATGAAATTATTTTCCAGGTTCTCTATCACCTGCTCTAAATTCACCACTTACAACAAATAATGATAGGGGGGATGAAAATTTCACCTGGTAAGGTCACAACTCAACCTGCACACAGTTGTAGACATTGATAAAGTGATATATTGGTGCTTACCTTGTGGAGACTCTAAACATATTAATTTACCCACAGGTTAAAATGCATTTTTAAACTCCCTCATCCCTAAATCAGTTCTCGGGGGGAGCTTCCTTACTTTCCCAGGCATATACCAAAATAAACAAACAAACAAATAAATAAATAAATAAATAAGTGACTTTTTTTAGCTGAAGTTCAAAACAGAAAGTCATCATCTATTTTTGGGTTTTCATATAAAAAGCAAATGTTCCCTTTCTAGCATATTTAGTGTCCTAGTCTTCAAGTTTGTAACTCTGTTGGGGATTTTTATATTTAAATTACCCCCAAGCATACTGTTGAAGTGTTGGCCAATGTTTAAAACTGTAAGAAATGTGTGATGTGCCTTACAGAGTAAATTCCTGCTTTGGGCACAGGTTACAGCAATATTTAATGTTAACAAACCAATGCCTCCTATTAAAAGAAATGTCTTTAAAGAGAATCATATATAAAAGAAGATTATTTATTGATCAATTCATGAAAATACTGTAGCCCGAGGAAGGGAAAATCTGAATCTTCTCCAGGGGTAATGGTTCAGTATTCACTAGGTCAGTATTCTCATCAGCTGGGTAGAAGATAACCATCAAAAATAACAAGAAAAAGTGAAAATCTTTAGCTATTTCCCACATTTATGATTTTTCTGGTTAAAAAAAAATGTGCATGATAATTTGGTTGATTACAATCTTAATCTAAATGACCCCCATGACCTCAAATTTTTGTTTCTGTAAGTACAGTCTGCTACTATGTTTCATTTTCAGTGTTGGCATGTTCTATTTTTAATTAATAATTGACATCATATAAGCTTTAGGTTCTCAGTATTCATTATAAAATATATATTAAAAGCAATGATTTGGAAGAGACTTTATGCTCTCAAACACCCTGAGTGTTATTTATCGCTCTTCCTATCCCTCCATATCCCTAAAAACTCTCTCATTTCCACCTCATACCTCTTACACCCTAATATTACCCTTTCTAGAGTACCTTCTCCTTCCCTCCATACAGGGCCCTTTTCTCCATTCATGGCTTCTGAGTTACTTCTAAATGTTGGAGGCTAAGAACCAAAAATAAAAAAAGAACTTGGGATTCTTAGGTTTGGTTCCCTCATTCAGTATAATATTTTTCAGTCCGATCCATTTATCTGAAAATTTCATGATTTCATTTTTCTTTTCATTTAAATCAGTTGATTTTGTTGAGTTTTGTTGTTCATAAAATGCATTTTGAGCTTATTCTTTCAAAATTACGAATTCCCCCCAGAATCTTCCCAACTTCTTACCCACCCAGCTTCATGTTCTTTCTTTCTCATTAGAAAAAAAGGGAAAATAAAAACAAAATAAAAACAGTATAAACAACAAATCAATAAGACAAAACCAAAAGTAGACAAAAATATGTAGAGTCCATTTTGTGTTGACCATCTGCTTTGCCATAGGACCTGACCATGGAGAGTGGTTGTTATACTGAATGACACTCAACTGGAGAAAATGAATTTTCCTTTTCCCAGCAGGTAGCAGTTGCAAGTAGCCTCTTGGTTAGGAGTCATATCTCTGTGCCTGGATTGTTGAATGACATTCCACTGTGTATATCTTCCACGTTTGTTATCCATTCATCAGTTGAAGGACATCTCAATTGTTCCCATATACTAATTATTGTGAATAGAACAGCAGTGAACATGGATGGGCAAAGTATATCTGTTGTAAGATATAAAGTCCTTATATCTACAGAAAGATGTACTCTCATTTCTCGTCAAAGAAGTTTCATTTTACTGTGGATGTAGGCTGCTATAAAGATCCACAGCAGGTCAAAGAACAGGGAATAAGGGACTATGCTGTGTTTAGCCACAGTGGATATATCTACGTGCCACCTCTACACCTAAAGCTCAGGAAACATCACAGATGTGGTTTTAAAAATATTGTAAGAGCCAGAGGATTGGAATGCCTTCTTCCTTAGAGAGGACATACACAGCCCCCTCTAAACCTCAGGAATGCATCAGGAGAAGGATTAAAAAACATGAAATAGCCAGATGATATGGAGAAAGGCAATGGAATGTTGTCATTTAGAACAGACATAATCATTGCAGTCATGATATCATGTTGTCACTCACTTCACTAGGACATCTAAAGATTGAGCCTGTCAGTGGTCAATCATGAATTGAGGAGGGGCTGAATTAATGTCACTTGATAAATCCTGAGGTAGGGACAGTCCTTGTTTCCAACTATATACCCACTGGGAGCCAGCCTAGTTCCAATGGATAGTTCCAAATCTATTGGTGCACAGGCAACCCTAGTATAACTAAGTGTTTCAGCAAACAAAACAAAAGGTGTGAAAGATATGTAGGAGAGAGGAGATGATTAAGAAGGGTGAGAATGCAATAAGAGAAGGTAGGGTAGGTAGGAGTGGTTACAATATATTATACACATGTTCGAAATTGCTAAATACTACAATGGATTATGTTCTGAATATTATAACTGTATCATTCACTTAGATACAATTAATATTTATATTATTTATTCGTTTGCTATCTCTGTTTGTGAAGATATATGTGTATGTGTGCATGTCACTTGTAAATGTTAACAGACAACTTGTGCTCTTGGATGGCTCCTTCCACTATGTGAGCCCCATAGATGGAACTCAGATTGTCAGTTTAGCAGTAAGAGTTATTATTCACTGAGCCATCTTGACAGCCCTGGAATTGATATTTTAGTACTTCAGGATAGGCTGAGATTTCATGTTATTTTATGTAGTTGCCCCATTGCCCCATTTAACATTTAATTTTCTCTTACATATTTTTAAGACCATATATTATGGTCTTCATATATTGTGACCATAATGTATCAATCTTTTTTTCTAATTATTATTTTTTTATTTTCTACACTTGTCTGTTTTTCCTTTGAACACTGTATTATGTGAATTATTATTGCTATTTAGAGAATAAGTCTTCTCATATGTCAGTTTGCTAATGAATGTCATGAGTACAATTTTAGCATAAAAATTAGCTCTTAATAATATAAAATCTTGTAAATATTCTAAGTAGGAGTGCATCTGTTATTTTATGAGTCTTGTAAAATTTTCCATTTTGAATCTGAGTTTTCTACTGCATCAACATGACATGCCCTCCTATTTACTCAGTTCTTTCTTTTTTTCCTCTAAGGTTATCTAACCTTCTCTAGAAAACTGCTTTCCAGGTTGACTTTTATCCTTATTTCCTCCTTGTATCCAAAACAGCACATTATTCTTAGTTTTGCACATTTATCTTCATAATCAAATCACTAACTCCTCACCCCCTTCACTTAAAAATTCAAACTATTTTTTTTACTTTTTTATTTATCATGCTACTTTTGAAATATTCTAAAAGATACAGAATAGACTTCACCTATTTTTGAGCTTACCATGACTTCTCATGTTATGTTTCCAGTAAATATATTTATTAAAAAGTGAGAAATAGCAATATGGGAATGGATGTGAAAATTATGGTGAACAATTCAAACTGATACATGAGAAGTTGTTATGCAAGTGGTCAAACAGTGAAGAATATCCACAACATTTTAATTTCAAGATCATCCTCAACTTCCCTATCTTTTACACACTTTATTCATTTGTTACTCAAATGTATTGGCTCAGTTTTTAAACTATCAATAGAATCTTACACTATACACATACATTTTTTTTATGTTTCTGATCTAATTGCCTATTACCTACTGATGAGTAATAATAACAACCCCCCCTTTTTAGGCAGTCATTTTATACAATTGTCAATGTAATAATAATTTGTTCAAGCTATTATATGAAATATGGTGAATTATTTATAAGCAACAGAATTTATTGCTCACACCCTGGGGGTTGTGAAATCCAAGATCAAGTTACCTACAGATGCTATGTTCTTATCCATAATGCCTTCCCTCGTGTCCTCACATGATGGCAAATGGCAGAAACCTGCGCAATCATCTAATTCCTAAAGATGTAATTCTTATGACTTCATCAAGCAATGAAGTCCTTGTTTCTTATATTATGACATTAGATTCCAGCACAACTTTTAGGAACATGCAAACATTCAGACTATGGCAAATTCTGGGCTTAAAAATTCTTCCAGTCACTCATCATCTAACTACTGGTAAAATCCCATGTCTTTAATCTGGTTTAAAGGACAATAGTTGATCATTTCTACACTTATTTTTGCAAATGTCTCTAAACTTGGGTACCACTCTTCAGAGTTTTCTGTTCTCATCTCGCAGCTTGTCCAAAGGCTTATCAGACACGCTGATATTACAAGAGTCTTTATTAGAGTTTTATTGCTGTGATGAAACACCATGACCATTGAAACTCTTATAAAATAAAACATTTAATTGAGGTTGGCTTGCAGTTCAGAGGTTTAGTCCATTATTGTCTTGGCAGAGAACATAGCAGTCCACATCTGAGAGTTCTATTCCCCAATTTGCAGGCAGCAGGAAACTGGGTCTGGCTTTAGCATTTGTAACCTCAAAGCATACCCGCAGTGACACATTTCCCCAACAAGGCCACATGGACTCCTACAAGGCCACATCTCATAATAGAGACACTCCTATGAGCCTATGGAGGCCATTTTCATTCAAACCACCACAAAACAGTATTTGTATTTGTACTTCCTGTTAAATTGAACACTCCCCAACTATTCAAACAAATATATATTCTGTTTCTCTAAAATCTTTGCTTAAAAATAACATTTTCAGTAGTTTTCTCTAAGACAAATCTATGTAAAACATTACCCCATATATCTACATTAATTTTGGTATATATATATACAGATTTCCTACTCTAGTTTTCTTTGGCTTATATTATCATCCAACATCAGGCTTACATTCCACTCTCTCTATATATGACTGTATAACTATAATAATATATGTATCTCTCTCTCTATATATATATATATATATATTATTTATCATATTTTTCTGTATATTCATGGTGTGTGTGTGTGTGTGGTCCCATGTGCCATGGTACATATGTATTGGTGTGTAGACAATTTTGTGACATCAGTTCTCTCCTTCAGTGTGTACATAATTTCCAGGGTTCAAACTCATATTGCCAGGCTTACACATTAACCTTTAATTGATCAGCCAGATCTAAACCTCATAATTATATTATAGTGTTCTCTACTTATTTATATGATTTATAGTCTTTCTTCTAAAAGTATAGGATGCAAGATTTCACAGTGAAGAGAGGTTTTCTGCTTTGTTTATATTTTGTATTCCCTTCTACTAAGAAGAATTATGGAATCCCCAGAGTAAGTTGAATAATTTTATCAAAATTATCTAAATTTTAAAAATTGAAAGTGTTTTGAAGGTTAAATATAAAGTTGTAGAGAAGATGGTTCTGTGTTTTAAGAAATGATAGTTTTAGATAATTTCAAGTTTAATGACTATCATCTAACAGTGAATATATAAGTGATCATATAAATTAGATTTTCATTAAAACAGTAGGAAATAATGATTCATAATGAAAGTTTTCAATGGATAATACAAATTCCTTATTTATATTGATTCGATTTTTAAGATCCACCAATCTGTGGTAATATAGATAGCAACAAATAATCAGAATACTAGATATATATGACGGTGATGCTTATATCATGAGTTTTTTATTTGGAAGTGATTTTTATAAAGCTACATTTCCTTGAAGAAGGATTCTCTTAATTGTCATCATATTTCAGAGACACAGTTAGAAACCCATTAACTATGATCTTTTCAGAGAGGAGAAAAACAGAGAAATAGTAATTAGAATGACAGAACCCTTTTTTGAAAGTACAAAGCTGGATTTGAGACTGGATTTTCCTTGATCATTAATAACAAGTTTCCTAATATTTGCTTCATTCTCATAGAAGAAACTACAAATGTGTAAGAAATCATTAGTAGAGGAAAAGAAATGAAGACACAGAAAAAGGTAACAAAACAGTTCAGAATATTGATCAGTATTTTAATATTTACTTTTCCTCTTTTTTCTGTTTTGTTTTTTGAGATGAGGTTTCACTGTTGTAGCTTTGGAGCCTGTCCTGGAATTTGCCCTTTAGACCTGCCTGGCCTGAAACTCACAGGGATCTGCCTGGTTCTGCCTCCCAAGTGCTGGGATTAAAAGTGTGAGCCACCACTGCCCCACTAACATTTACTTTCTTCACATTTACTGCTACACTAAAGGTCAAAATCTCAATCATTTATGCCCATAATGTATTGCTTGTTTAATCTCTGTTTAGTTGAGTGATGGGGGAATGTCTTTCTGTATGCTGCAAATATGTGTTGCTCTCATTGGTTGATAAATGAAGCCATTTGGCCTATGGCAATGCAGCTTTGAAGCAGGGAGGAAATTCAAAGAGAGAGCCAGGAAGAAGGTGAGAGAGACACCAGTAGCCGCCTAAGGAACAACAGGTAAAACCATGGAACATGTAGCTATACATAGATTAATAATAGTTATGGGCTAATTTAAGGTATAAGAGCTAGCTAGCAAAAGGCTTGAGCCATGGCCAGGCAGTTATAATTAATATAAGCCTCTGTGTGTTTACTTGGGGTTCTCGAGTGGAAGAGATTTGTCCTCACAGCCGGCAGACCCAGATGCAGAAAAAGCTCTGGCTACAAATGGCGCCAAAATGTGGGGCAAGAATTTCCACCTAAAACCTGAGAAAGCTATCAACAAAAATTAAAACAGAGCTAAAAACAGCTTCCTAGTTGTGTCTCTCAGGCAAGCTGTGAGCTACAGTATGGCTGGTTCACAATGGTGAGTAGACTTGAGTACAGCATGGCAGATTTCCACCCTGGTACACAGTGGCATCTCCAAGCCACACAATGCACTGCATCATGACAGTTTTAGCTTTTGCTAGTACAGAAAAAAATGGAGGTTTCTGGGCTACACATTGCTGGATGGAATCATAGATCCACTGTGTCACTGTCAGCAGGTTTCCAGAGTGTTGGCAGCAGGCACTGAACAGGCCTTGTGCATAGGCTGTTTGCCCTAAGTTGCCCTAAGGTGCCCTTTTGTCCTTCCTCTTTTCCTGTGGTAAGTCACAGGATGTTTATGATATAGCTATTGCTGGAACATTGTTTCAAGAATCAGCTCTCTGCTTGCAGTCTTCCTGTTTGGCTGAGCTGCTGGGATGCAGATGGGAACCTGAGGAACGTACCCTGACCCCATGGAGAGTAGGAAGTAGCAGGGTATATAAGGCTGATGGATAGTCAATAAAGGAGCTCCTTTTGGATGAAGAATCACGGTGTGTCCAGAATGTTCTTTAACCTTGGCGTCCCTTGCCAGTTCTCAGTTCCCGGCTGTGCAGGTCGTAGCACCAGAGCTGGCTGTAAACGTAGTTCTGCCATGTTGGAAGCTGAGGTGGGTGGAGCCAGCAGCCAAAGCTGCCATTTAAATCCTAGTAATGCTGCATGCAGTTTAAAGAAATAGATTCACAAAAAGACAGATTCAGATAGAATAAAACTTTAAATGGTTTACAGTGTGTGTAAAAATGTATGTAGGCTTGGAAGAGAAAAGAAAATGAATATAGACAGTTATATAAAGAAATAGAAAGTTTTAAAAAATTAAGTCTTTAAAGAGACAGTAAAGGTAATATAAAAATAAGCCATGTAAAGATGGATATTACACAGAGAGTCTGGATTATATTGTCGTTGGAATTTTTTAACTACAGAGAGATATTTGATTGTAAAGGCTGCTCAGTTAAACCAATATGTATATTTTAAAGGTATCTTGACTTCAAAATTTGGATCTAAGGATAAGTTGCTTTGGAAAGGAGGCTTTGCTTTTGTTTCCACAGGAAGCAAGAGGCTATGGATTTGTTCCAGGTTAAGATACATCAGGTTTGACAAGCCAAGACTCCCTGAAAGGTCTTCAGTGACACTATGGCCCAGATGATCCAACATCCACAATGGTTTCAAGGCAACTTGCCCAGAGAATACAACCTCACAAACTACTCCAGTAAGGACTTGACCATAATCCTAAAATTTTCTTTGTGTCCCCATAAGATTACCAGTACCCTCTATCAGCAAGAAGTAGCCTAGAAAACTATGCCCACATTCCCAAAAATGGATTATGGATGTCTGTCTTTGTTTAGGTTGTTGGTTACAAATTTTTATTGGTCATAGTCAATATCTTTCTAAAAGAAGAAAGGGAGATATGATATGGAAATATAGGATATAGATATGATAGGATAAAAGTGTGGATTGTTGAACCTACTTCTAAAGAGCAACTTGTTTTAAATGGTTTACATTGGTGTAGATTTTAGTTTATTGATGCAAATTTAAAGTTGATTTTTGTTATACTGTCTGTATATTTCTACTCTCGTTTAAGGTATTATGTTCATGCAACTCATTTAAATTGCAAAGGATTGTGGCTTGAGTTTTCCTGCCTGGCCCATGGTCAGGATAAATCTCTTTCACCTGCCAGTCCCACAGCCGCTCAGACCCAACCAAGTAAACACAGAGACTTATATTGCTTACAAACTGTATGGCCGTGGCAGTTCTTGCTAACTGTCCTTATATCTTAAATTAATCCATTTCTATAAATCTGTACCTTGCCACATGGCTTGTGGCTTACCGGCATCTTTACATGCTGCTTGTCCTGGCGGTGGCTGGCAGACAGTGACCTTCTGCCTTCCTGCTCTTTTAATTCTCTCTGTTAGTCCCGCCTACTTCCTGCCTAGCCACTGGCCAATCAGTGTTTTATTAGCAACACATTTGCCATACAGAACATCCCACAGCAAAGGATAATTAAAAATACAGATTAATAATTAGTTTTCTATGATAATCAAACTTATAGTCATGTTAAGTTTTGTAGGTATACATAGATATAATTCAATTAGGTAGGTAATCTTCAAACACTTCAAAGACCTACAGAATATGACATTTGAAATGTTTTAAAAACTTAGACTTTCTAGACAGTAAGACACGTCTGCTCTTGGCAGCACCAATTTACTTCAAAGAGAAAGATGGGCATCAAAGACACTCCATATGGAGTTTATCTTCTTCTTGGCAAAAGTAGCTGTTTGGGCAAGAAACTGTTCTTGCTTGGACTGCTTGACAAAAATGTATCAACTTGACATGCACAACCCATAGGAAGGTGACCACTGAACTTTGCAAGACAAAATGGTCCTTCAGGTTCCTGCTTCGCAGAAGAAACTACCAGATATTCTACAGGATACAGAGAAAAGTGACTGAGAGACTCTAGGTCTGTGGGCTGAAGATGGATGCCCCAACGCTGCAGAGGAACTTTGGATGACTGTCCAGGCAGACAGCTGTCTCTGCTGTTTCCAGAGTTTTGGAAGTTGCTTACAATGCATTTCCTGTTTACTTAGATAGTAATAGTGTATCCTTCTGAGGACTTTGATGCAGTTGAAGACTAAATAGTTATATTTTTTCTTGTTTATGATAAAAGGTAAATTAGATATAAAACTTTAGACTCACAAATATGGGATAGATAGAATATTTTCTTTAATTTCCCAAGTACAAATAGACTAGATATTGTAATTGTAATTCTTGCTTGATAACTGTATTGTTATATGTAATTTTAATAGATTAAAGTTAAAACCCTCCTTTTGTTTAGACAGAAAAGGGGAAGTGATGGGGGAATGTCTTTCTATATGCTGCAAATATGTGTTGCTCTGATTGGTTGATAAATAAAGCCATTTGGCCTATGGCAAGGCAGCTCAGAGGCAGGTAGAAAATTCAAAGAGAGAGCCAGGAAGAAGGCAGGAGAGATGTCAGCAAGCTGCCCAAGAAGCAACATGTAATGGGACGCAGGTAGAGCCACAGAACATGTGACGATATATAGATTAAGAGTTATATGGGCTAATTTAAGATATAAGAGCTAGGTAGCAAAAGGCTTGAGCCATGGCCAGGCAGTTATAATTAATATAAGCCTCTGTGTGATTACTTGGGGTATGCAAGTGGGAGAGATTTGTCCCAACTGCTGGCAGGCTGGGACACAGAAAAACTCTGGCTCCAGTTGAGTGCTCTTCTGTTGAGTGTACCTGGGCTGTTGACTATCACCTGCTAACAAGTCAGCTGTCCTGAAGACAATCTCCTGGATGTACAAGGTGCTGGCTAGGTGCCAACTGAAGCACCTTGACTTTGCCACATAGCCTCTCATTTTTCATAAGTTTAGATGGAACTTCTTTATAAGCTGGTTTACATGTTCCAACAATGTAATGAAGATGCTGAAACTCTTGTGGCTTTCTAACCAGAAACCGTAGTCTCACTTCTCCCAACATTTGTTGGCTAAAGCAATCTTAGGTCAAGTATGAGAATTTCCTTTTCTAATAAGTCCTGGTGAAGATTTAATACTGATGATTTACAGCAATCATATTTTAAGAAATACTCTCCAAAATAAAATGAGACACTCCACTAATATTCAAACACCATGTTTACATTTTACTACAACTTAGTTCAATGAGAGCCAGATCAGACTCAGTTTTCTTGGAAGATTTATTTTTAAAAACCATCACAAATGGAACCTCTTCTTCACATTTCTATCTTATTTTTCATGCATAAGTGACTGCATTTACTTTGCAAGGCCTTTTTCACATAAGGTACCTAACTGCAAGAGGATATCAGAGAAAGTTTAGTTAATAAGTTTGAGTAATTCTCAGACAAAGAAGTGGTTTGTATTCTGAGTAGCTATTAAAAACTACAATTTTCAGTCCCAGAATATGAGGCGTAAATTGCCATGATGGAATTATAATACTTTCTGCTTCATAAAATTAAGCCTCAACTCTAGGATTCCAGATAAACTCAAGTTATATTCATGTTGTACAGAGAGAAAGAGACTCTAAAAAGGAGAGATAACCTAAGCCATGGCAGGGAATCACTGCTTCAGTGTCCTCTATATCAAACTAATGTTCTAAGTATTTAATAATCAAAACATTGAAGCTGGTTCTTTTCTTGATATCTTTATTTTTTTCTTATTTCACTATCACTAAATAATTTTTAGACTGTAGTTTAAGTATTCCAATATACTCTCACTTATAAACCTTTAAGAGCTCATTCACCAACCCGACATCTGACAGAGGATTGATCTCCAAAGTATATAAAGAACTCAAGAAACTAGACATCAAAATACTGAACAATCCAATTAAAAAATGGGCTAAAGAGCTAAACAGAGAATTCTCAAAAGAAGAATCACAAATGGATGAAAGACATTTAAAGAAATGCTCAACATCCTTAATCATCAGAGAAATGCAAATCAAAATGACTCTGAGATACCACCTTACACCTATCAGAATGGCTATGATCCAAAACACTAATGACAGTCAATGTTGGAGAGGATGCGGAGCAAAGGAAACACTCCTCCACCATTGGTGGGAATGAAAACTTGTACAACCACTGTGGAAATCAGTATGGTGTTTTCTCAGAAAATTGAGATTCGATCTACTTCAAGACCCAGCCATACCACTCCTGGGCATATACCCAAGGAATGCTCAATCATACCACAAAGATACATGCTCAACTATGTTTATAGCAGCACTATTTGTAATAGCCAGAACCTGGAAACAACCTAGATGTCCATCAACTGAAGAATGGATTAAGAAAATGTGGTACATATACACAATGGAGTACTACTTAGCAGAGAAAAACAATGATATCATGAAATTTGCAGGCAAATGGATGGAACTAGAAAATATTATCCTGAGTGAGGTTACCCAAACCCAGAAGGACAAACATGGTATGTACTCACTCATAAGTGGATTCTAGATATAAAGCAAAGAATAATCAGACTGCAACCCACAGAACCAGGGAGGCAATTTAGCAGGGAGGACCCTAGGATGACTGTGGCTTATAATAAGTTTTAGTTTTACTCAATTATTGGGCAAGCCTCAATGAAATATTTCACTATTAGGATAAGAATTTATACTGTATCAAGCTGATAATAGAAAAATAAAAAATAAATAAATAAATAAATAAATAAATAAATAAATAAATAAAAAGAACGAAGGGGTTATCTCTTTGAGAATGATTTCATAGTAAAGATTGGTACCGATTCTCATAGGAAAATATTCTTAGAATGCAATGGCTTCATGATCCAGGAGCCAATTTCAAGTCAATAAAATCTGGGTTTATTATACAATGTGAATAGAAAACTTACTATACAGGATTACAGAGAACATTGTTTTACTACTTCTGTGAGTCTTTAAAATATGACCTTAGCAACAACAAAAGCCGTGCAAAGAAATTATGGAACATTTGAACAAAAATAATTGTGCGACTGAACAATTTGCAGGTATGATAAAATATTTCCTTCACCGATAATATAAAGCATAGGAAACATGAAAAGATATATTAATGGAATTTTTTTAATTGAAAGAAAATGTCTGTTGTGTGCATATACATGTGGTCTTAATTTTTATTTAATGTTCATCATAAGATTTACTGGAACATGAAGACACCAATATTTTAGACGTAAGTTGCTGTGTCATTTTCCCATACCTAGATTCTTTAAAACCTGGCAGAGAATGTTGCAAATGATAAAATAGTGTTTGTTTAAATTACATAATACCTGAGGTTAGCATCTTTCTGAAAGAATTTCTCTAGTTTTCAAAATCTCTTTATAATATTTTAGGGAGGAGTGAATAGTTAGCTAAAACCACAGTCTTTTTGACTCCTTAATGTCTCAAGATTTATAAGACATTAAACTATTATCAAGTGTCATTGCTGTTGTTACCTAGTGTGTTCTACATAATTTAGATATAAATGCACTTTACTAGAAATACTAATGCTTATCTTCTGAATATTTTCAATATTGGGTGTTGCTTCACACATCATGGTACTCAGTACATAGTCAATTATTAAGAAATGCATCTTTGACCTAGTCTTGCCCTGTTACTGTGATAAATACTCTGAGAAATGTAACTTTAAGGGAGAAAGATTTTATTTACATTACAATTCCAGGTTAAAATCACTGTAAGGACATCATGACAGGACCTATCTTGTGGAATCCATTCTTGAGCAGAAAATGAATGCATGATGCTCACTTCTGCTTAGCCCTTTCTCTGCTTTTAAACATTTAAGGATCCAAACCATGGAAATGAAGGCTTTCACAGTGGACTAACTCTTTCCATAACAATTAATGCAAGCAATCAATTCCCATTAGGTCAGTCTTGTCTGGATAATCCTTTATTGAGACTGTCCACCAGCCACTTACAAAGTCTCCCATCTTTAAAGTAATCCTCTACAATGTGTTAACACAGACATTTTTATTGAAATGTTATGTGGATGGCCTTTCCAATAGTCTCTTGATTCTGGATACAAAATTTGTGAGCTTACTCTCTACACATCTATACAGACTCTGGTCTTTCAAGTTCTCACCTGAATACATGTCAGCTTCTGCTCATTTGTATTCTAGAGTGTTTCTAGCTCAAATTACCCACTTTTATGAAATTCTTCCTCAAATCAATTCCTTTCATTTCTGATCTGTAGTTTCATGTCGTCACCAAATAATCATATTTCTCTAGTCACATTTTATGTGTTAGATATTTTTTGCATTTCAGTGATTTAAATAGCATTGATTTTACATCACAGATTCAGAATTTTCAGTTAATTATGGTATCAAGGACATGGTATATAAGATCAGTTTATCTTATACTATGAGTTAATAGGTAATTTTTGCAGAGCTTTCTCTATTTTCTTGGTTTAGAATATCCATGCCATCTATCTATGAAATAGTGAAGTCCCAATTCAGGCTTTATCATTCTACTTTAGTCCACATTCTATAGAATTATCATTATATACAATGAAAGGTGTTGTTTTATTATTTTTAGAAGCATTTTTCAATCCAATTTAGCTGACTTTGAAGTTTCTGTATCACCATATCCCCTTATAATTGCTCGAAAGGGGAAACTAATTGTAAGAATGTAAGAAGTGATGAATGGAGAAGAATTGACAATGATACAGAAAAATACAGAAAAAAATCAAATAAATAACCATATTTTTAATGTAAGGCATGTTAGATGGACAGAGTATAAAGATGACATCAATGATGTTAGTGGTTTAAAATAGACAACTTTGTAACAAGTAAGAATGTCAGATTTAGCTATTTACAAAAATGTATTCATAATCCTTTATTAAAATATATTTCAAAATGACTCCAAATCTAGAATTTATTGAGGTAGGGAATTTAAAAGTACTTGGAATCAGTTCATCAGTATCTCAGTAGCCCTCAGTGTATAAGACAGTCAAAAATTTCTTCTCTAATACTTGGAATGTGTGTACATATGTACATACATATGTATACAGAAATATGTCTACGTGGGTACACATATGTGTGTACTGAGATTTGATCTTGGAAAGTTGTATTTTTTTTCTTTTATAGAAACTTACAGCTACTTTGCTTTGATTCTCAGTGGAGAGTTGAAACTGGACTTTGGAACAATGCTGAAGCTCTTATGACTGGAGAACCTTAGAAGGAACTGGATGGCTTTAAGTTCTGAAATGCTTCTGAGTATTTTGGGGATGTTCAAATGGGTGGTATACGTATTTCAAGAAGATGTGTTTATATGTCAAAATGATAAAAGGTGGACTTGCCATGGTTAATTTTGAGTGTCAAATTGATTAGACTGAGAATAAAAACAAAAGGTACAATAGACAAAGCCATTCCAAATACTGAATGTTCTTTTTTTTTTTTTTTTTTATCCCTGGCTTTCATGATATAAGCTGATTTTCTCCTCTGTGTCATTTGTGATAAGATTGATGGAAACATTCAACACCATTATCACAAATAAATCATTCTTCCTTTAATAGGTGTTCTCAGGTAATTTATTTAAATGATAAGAAAGCTAGCTCACATACTTATAGAAAGTTCTTTAAACTCACATATAGATAATACAGTTTAAAATTACAATAATATAAAATGTATGTTAAAGGATATATAACATCATAAACTTACTGTCAAATACACTTAACATATTGACTCAGCTTAGATCAGCATTTCTTGTCTTTTTATTCAAGAACTGGAAGAACTTCATCAGTTCTAATAGCATCACAAATAGGGTTTTAGTAGTAGTAGAGTATGTGATCCTAAGCATACATAATTTTAAAAGCCATAATAATCTTCTACTTAACTTTTAGCTGTCCGATAATAGATAGTTTCTGTTTTGATTTTTTAGTAATTATTGGATTTCTTGTTCTGAATTTATAATCATAACTCCTACAATGAACAGAAATTCAAATGTTTTATTCACCTCTTTGCTTGGTAAATACTTAGGAAAAATGAAATTTTTAGAAAATAATTTTATAGTTGATCCTGTCCATAAACAAAAATAAATACATGAAAATGTAATAATAAGAAACCAAAGATTTGAATATAATATTGATCCACTTTCTTAAATAATAGTCACTGAGTAAATTCTTGCACACATATTGAGATTACTCCTTTAACCTCCTAAAAAAAATACCAAAATCTAGCTCGAGAAATGCTCTACATAATAAAGTAGAAAAGAGCCTATGTTCCAAATGAGCTACAAGAATAAGTTGAACAATCTATCAGCTACAAACCATCCCAATTTGACTGCATTATGAAAATAGTTACTAAGAAGAGTGAACATTAAGACTACAGAAGAGGCTAGATCATTTGTAAAACAAAATAAGTTTTGAAAAATGTCAAAACACTAAATTGGATTGAAGGTTCGCAATGAATGGAGTTTACAAACAGAGATGTAGTTATGAAATTGGTATATTTCATGTACCCTGAAGAATCATCACAATGTTCACTAGGGTCGTCAGCAGTGAGCTGAAAAGAGGTTCATTTCACTAAGGTTTTTCAGGGTAGGTGAGGCTTTTCAAGAGTCATAGCTAAGAACAGGAGGAGTCCTCCTATACAGCATGGTATGAAAGGTTGAGAGAGAAAGAGAGGAGAGAGAGAGAGAGAGAGAGAGAGAGAGAGAGAGAGAGAGAGAGAGAGAGAGAGGAGAAAA
>CABHPP010133799.1:28494-39897 GCA_902168425.1 Peromyscus attwateri
GAGAGAGAGAGAGAGAGAGAGAGAGAGAGAGAGAGAGGAGAGAGCTACAGGCAAGATTCTGGGCAATTAGGATTTTTATAAGACTAATGTGCTTTCCATTGATTTAATCACTTTTTTAAATATGACCCAGCTTGATCTTCATGTTGCTTCCATCCAGAAAAATTATATGTGTGTGTCTAATGTTCAGACTAAAGAAAAATTAGCCCTTCTCATACAATGTGCTGATTTCTAAAGTGTATTACTTCTTATATAAATGTGTTGTAGCTACTTATTACTAACTAATGGATTTTATGATATAGTTAAGGTATAAATGAAACATACAACTTTTACACACATTTAACATGAACATTTTTATGAGATTAAATATGAATCTCCTGTGATTGCATAAGTACAAACAAGCTAATAGATATATCAACATTACATCTGTCTTTGTTACTTATCATGCTGTTGCAAAAAAAGGACCTTGACAAAAGCAACTTAAGTGATACAGGATTATGCTGTCTTCTAGTTTTAGGGTGTAGGGTTCCCTAGTAGAGAGATCTTCATAGCAAAAGACATAGTTGGTCATATGCACACACAATCAAGAAGCAGAGAGCAATGTTTGTGCTCAACCAGTTTTCTCTTTTTTAAGGAGTCTGGAAACCAAGCTGAGGGAGGGGTGTCTCCTACCTTTAGGCTGGCTGGTCCCAGCTCCATTAACCTAACCAAAAACTTATCACAAGCACTGCTAGAGGCTTCTCTCCTACTTGATTCTAAATACTTGCACATTACATCATTATTAACAATCACAACCTCCAAAATGTTTATGTTTCTTTTGGAGGCAAATTGAGTTAAACTCTATTTATTCTCTTACATTTTCAATGTCATATTGTTAAATATAGGAAAAATGTTATACTGAACATCTTTAAAACTTACTAAAGTATTTTCTCTATTTATTTGTGTATTTTGGTTTTGTGAAACAGAGTTTTTCATTGGATAGTAACATATTTCACCTCCTTCACTTTATCTCCTCCGTTCTGATTTCTGATTCTGTGACTTTTTGGAGTATTATAGAATAAAATGCCAAGATAGGACTAGTTATACAAAAGATTTGTTGGGGAAAATATAGTCCAAGATAAAGTTGTTAAGTGTTGGAAAAAACAAAAGGGTCTTCCAGTTCAAAATACCTTCTGGGTCAGACAAAGGAGAAAAAGGAAGAACCATTGTGTAGGAAGAAACCCTATGTGTGCCAAATTCTGAGAAAGGTATATTCAGGCAGATGAAGAGAGTGGGATGAGCCAAGGATGACTGTTATATTAATCATGAACCAATAGCAATAACATCTATTCCATCTTGCTCAGCCCCAGGTTCAGAGAAGCCTAGAGAGGAAGCTTGTTCTCACTAGTGCTGCACTAGTGTGTCAAATCAGAGTGGTAGGGTTGAGGTCTCTTTATCTTTCCCCATTTGCATTAACATTCAAGAAAAGGGGAGAAAGGCTATGAGAAATCATGACCTTTGACATTATTGTTCTTTCTTCAGCAGATCGTCCTGGAAGAGATTTGAGCAGATTGCGTCTACCACCACTTCTATGACTAACCTCTTGGACTATATATCTACAGGATTCTTAGGCAAAGTAAGCATAGATAGGTGTGTGTGTGTGTGTGTGTGTGTGTGTGTGTGTGTGTGAGAGAGAGAGAGAGAGAGAGAGAGAGAGAGAGAGAGAGAGAGAGAGAAATGAATTGATTACTTACAAGCTTATAGTCAAATGTTAAAGAAATTAAAATTAAGTTTTTCTTTCTTTATAATTGCTATCTACTTTATTCTCTGGGGGAAAACACAGTTATAATTTTATAGAACTGTAAACTGAGCTCAAACTCAATCTCAAATCACATGGTGTTCTGTAGTACTTCTCTCCAAATTAAAACATTCTATCATTCAAAGAAACTCCGTAAGAAAGTAAACAACTGAAAAAAGCTTCAGGAAGTCCCTGAAACTGATAAGACTCACTAGATCCCTCTGTCCTAAGAGTGAACTATAAAGACTGTTGAGTACCGCTCTCAGACAAGTCAAGCAGCACAGAATACTCTGAGAACAGACCAGCTGCATGGGAAAAATAGAAACTAGCTAAGCAGCTTGGAAGAGATTTAAACCATCTGAGATATCTGAGTGGAAATTCTCCAACTTATTGATCTGCCTTTTTCTGTGCAGTTTGCTTCAAGTTCTCAGCTTTTGTGAGCTGCCACACTTTTTAGGGTGGAATTCTATGATGAAGCTCTCATTGGGTCATTTCTCTTCCTGTAAGTAACCTCTCACCCATATTCCTCTAAGGAATCCCAATAAACTCATTGATTCACTAATTTGATCGTTGGTGGTGTAGGTATTTGGTCTGTTGTGGGATTTCTCTCTGGGACAAATAAGTGTGTGTGTGTGTGTGTGTGTGTGTGTGTTGCATTTCTCCACGAAGTGTTTTGTCATACAACACATGGAATACAATCAAATTCTCCACTAATAGCTGAGTCTGTTCATTTTATTGAAGAATAATACTTCTCTAGGCTGCTTTTAAGCACCACATTGAAGTAAACTCTGGTAATTTGTCATTACCATTAACTATATAGATCATGATTCATTCAATAAAATAACTATGAGATAAGCCTAGGTTCTCTACTACACTAATGAAAGATTGTGGTGTGTGGTGTAAAATTTGAACTAAACACTTTTTAACGGACATTCAGGCAATGTGCTACTTTTTATTAAATTATTACTTGTGCTTTGTCAAATGGAATTTGAAAAACTACCCACAGGTTTATGGATTTCCCCATTCTAATAGTTGTTATACTAGATTGATTTATTGTTTCATCTATATTTTCTACAGCAACTCTGCAGTGATGTTCTATAAATGCTGGCTTTGACTATGTGGCTGGTTTTTCTGAGTCCATGTGTATTAAAGTGGTATAACAAATTCCCAGTGTTTGGTGTAAGAAGAACTGTGTGTTTCAATCCTCATGAAGAATTTTCACCTTCATCACTGCAGAAGATAGATATTATCTATGACCCCAATCTTTTTGTTTTTCTTTACACCAGTGTAGTTTTTCTCCCGAACTTCCCAGGATCACATTTTCTTACTCTTGCAGGCCTTCTGAAGTGTGGGTAGCAAAGTAGTCAAGTTCACCAAAGCAGCAAAAGTTTTGACTGTCTCTTCAGTTTGAATTCATATATATATAAAGAACTGATACAAGAGGAATTACTATCCTAAACCAACATTAAGCAAGACTTTTCAATATGTGCAAGTGCTTTATTTTTTGGAAATGTTAAAGGAACGTGAATACATTCACACAGGAAATTATTCATTTTTCACTAAATTTTCTGTTTTACTTTATTAAATTACAAAGCATGTTATTTTAAAGTTTATAGACAGTCATGGTGTTCTGTTAAACTGGGTTAGCTTTGGATATTAGAATTTTTAAGAAGCATATTGATAGGGAGGAAGAGATGGATGAATATTATAATTGTACTTCAATTAAGAATGTATTTATGCAGCAGAAAGATGGGTCCTGCTTTTATATCCATTCTGTTAGCCTGTGTCTTTTTATAAGTGAATTTAGTCCATTGATATTAAGGGATATTAATGACCAGTGATTGTTAGTTCCTGTTATCTTTTGGTGGTAGTGTATGTGTACTTCTCTTCTTTGGGGTTTACTGCTGTGGGGTTATCTATTGCTTGTGTTTTTGTGGGTGTATCTGGCTTCCTTAGGTTAAAATTTTCCTTCTAGTGCTTTCTGTAGGACTGGATTTGTGGATAGGTATTGTTTAAATCTGGTTTTGCCTTGGAATGCCTTGTTCACTCTGTCTATGATGATTGAAAGTTTTGCTGGGTATATTAGTCTAGGTTGGCATCCATGGTCTCTTAGCATCTGCATTACATCTGTCCAGGTCCTTCTGGCTTTCAAAATCTCCATTGAGAAATATGGGTTATTCTGATGGGTTTGCCTTTATAAGTCACTTGGCCTTTTTCCTTTGCTGCTCTTAATATTCTTTCTTTATTCTGTACGTTTAGTTGTTTAATTATTATGTGGTGAGGGGACTTTTTTGGGGGGTCTAGTCTGTTTGGTGTTCTATAGACTTCTTGTATCTTCATAGGTATTTCCTTCTTTAAGTTGGGAAAGTTTTCTTCTATGATCTTGTTGAATATATTTTCTGTGCCTTTGAGTTGGTATTCTTCTCCTTCCTCTATCCCTATTATTCTTAGGTTTGTTCTTTTCATGGTGTCCCAGAGTTCTTGGACATTTTGTGTTATGACTTTTTTGGTTTTAGTATTTTCTTTGACTGACGAATCCATTTCCTCTATTGTATCTTCTACACCAGAGATCCTCTCTTCCATCTCTTGTATTCTGTTGGTTATGCTGGGATCTGTGTTTCCTGTTCGTTTACTCAGATTTTCTATTTCCAGCATTCCCTCTGTTTGTGTCTTCTTCATTGTTTCTATTTCCCTTTTCAGGTCTTGAACTGTTTCCCTCACCTGTTTAATTGCTTTTGCATGGTTTTCTTTAAGGGATTTATTGCTTTCTTCCATTTTATTTGTCTTTTCCTCTATTTCTTCCAATTTTTTGAGTGAGGTAACCCAGACTCAGAAAGACAAACATGATATGTACTCACTCATAAGTGGATTCTAGATGTAAAGCAAAGGATAACCAGACTGCAACTCACAACTCCAGGGAGGCTACCTAGTAAAGAGGACCCTAAGAAAGACACAGGATCGCCAACAACAGAGAAATAGATGATGAGATCTACATGAGCAAACTGGGGGTGGGAGTGGGGTTAATGGAGGGCAAGGGTTGGGGGAAAGAGAACTTAGGGGAGAGGGAGGTCCCAGCTGGATCAGGAGCTTAGTGGGAGAACGGAGAGGGAGATACCATGATGAATGAAGACCCCATGGGAATAGGAAGAAGCAGAGTGCTAGAGAGGTCTCCAGAAATCTACAAAGATACCTCCACTGTAGACTACTGGCAATGGTTGAGAGAGTGCCTGAGCTGACCTGCTCTGGTGATTGGATGGCTGAACACCCTGGCTGTCATGATAGAACTCTCATCGAGTGTCTGATGGAAGCAGATGCAGAGATCCATGGCTGAGCCCCAGGTGGAGCTCCAGGATTTCAATCTGAGAGAAAGAGGAGGGATTGTATGAGTGAGAAATGTTGAGGTCATGACTGGAAAATCACAGGGACAAACAACCAAACTAGTGGAAGCACATGAACTGTGAACCAATGGCGGAGGAACCCCCATGGAACTGGACCAGGTCCTTTGGATAAGTGAGACGGTTGAATAGTTTGAACTGTTTGGAGGGCTCCCAGGCAGGGGAGCTAGGACCTGTCCTTGGTGCATGGGCTGATTTTTTGGAGCCTGGGACCTATGCTGGGACACTTTGCTCAGCCTTGGTGTAGGGAGGAGGGGACTGGACCTGCCTTGGCTGAGTCTGCCAGGCTGGGCTGACTCTCCAGGGGAGACCTTGCCTTGGAGGAGGTGGGAGTGGGGGGTGGATTGCGGGGGAGGAATGGGGGGTGGGAGGAGGGAGGACAGGGGAATCCGTGGCTGATATGTGAAATTAAGTTAATTATAAAATAAAAATACTATTAACAAAAGAATATATTTAATGAAGATATTTGTTGTACTTCATATGAAACAGAAGCTTTGGCTTGTGATTTCATTTTCAGTCAGTAGCAATAGAAGGAGTTCAATACAACAGCTCATTTGACTGTGTAAAAATATCTACATTAGGATCCCCTGGCAATGGGACCAGTACTTACTTATTCTGGGTTCACAAACTGGCTTTTTAGAGCCCATTCCCTGTGTGCAATGCCTTACTCAGCCTTGATGCAGGGGAAAGGGGCTAGATCTGGCCCAAACTTGGTATGCCAGCCTGTGTTGACTACCCAAGGAAGGCCTTACCCTCTATGTTGAGGTGATGGGGGTGGGATGAGGAGAGGTAGGGGGGAGTGGGAGAAGGGAAGAGAGGGGGAAGAGGTGTTGGCATATAAAAGGAAAGAAATTTTTTAATTAAAAAATATATTAAAAAAGAAAAAATTATCCACATTACAAATAAAACAAAATGTGAGCAATGACCACTTCTCATTTTTGGATGTATCATGACTGATATTTTGAATTGCAATTATCATTACTGGAGATCATATTAGGCTTAATAATTATAAATATCTAGCTTGCATTTCAAGCTAAGAAATCTACTAGGTTTTTTCATTTGTTTTTTTATATAAAAGTGGAATTACTTTAAAGACAATCTCAGCTAAATCAAAAATGGCAGTTTATACTGTAAAGGTCTAATATATACTTTTTATACTATTATGATAAACTGTAAGCTCCTTCTGGATAGCTTTCATAGTTCTGGAAAGTGCTATGTTGGCTGTTGAGAGATAAAGTCACCAATGATCTTAACTAATAGTAATCTCTACACATTACAAGACCAACCAGTCAGAAATGTTATGGCAGTAACATATTGGCTAACTTTTCTTTGCTTGGACTTAAGATCTGTTTCACAACAGTAAATTCATTTCCAGCATTGTAAATGCTGATTGAAAAACAATCCACACATGTCAAAATAGTCCACAGGGAGAATCTATCAATGTTATATAGCTAAATTGATATAGTATCTAACTACCTACTAATTACCTATGTTAATATCCATAGATAGATGTTACACTAAGCCTTAATTATAGATGTGCATCTATATAGTAAAAGATGGTAAATTTAAGCACATGTAGCTGCTCAAGGTCCTGAGAATTGTGAAAAAACAGTGAAGGTTGAATATACAGTCATGAAAAGAATATACACATACATATCATACACACACACACACACACACACACACACACATATTCTCACTAAGTCTGAAAATGAAGGAACATTGCGAATGAGTGAGCAAAAAGATAGTAATAGATAAAAACAGAAATTAGGGCTGGGGAATACAATTATCTGGTAAAACAGCCATTCCAAACATGAACTCATTGCAATTGCATTTGCCTACTCTCAGTCTATACAATAATGGACCTGTCAACAGTTAACCATGGACAGAGGAGGGTCTCAGGGGACACTACCTCCATCCTACTTGTAATAATTTGAAAGAAAATGACCTGCAAAGGGAGTGACACTAATAGGAGGCTTTGTTGGTGTAGGCATGGCCTTGTTGAAATGAGTGTGTCACTGTGGGTGTGGGCTCTGAGGTCTCCTTTGCTCAAGCTACTCCCAGTGAGGGACATTTCAGTTCCTGCGTTGCCTGCTGATCAAGATGTAGAACTCTCTATTCCTTCTACAGCACCATGTCTGCCTACATGCCACCATGACCCACCATGATGATATTAGACTAAACCTCTGAAACTGTAAGCTACCCCAATTAAATATTTTTTCTTTATAAGAATTGCTGTGGTCATGGTGTCTCTTCACAGAAACCCTAAGACAATACTAAACTAGCCACTGATAGAGTCTATGAATTGAGTAATCACTGTCACATATAAACTACTTTTGAGGCCACTAGGCTACAATGGAATGTTCAACACTTGTAGTCAGAGTAGTCATCCTAGTTAAATACAGTATGTCTCAAAAAACAGCAAAAACACATTTTTTCTTTTTATTAAGAGATATTCTATTTTTTTTTTTTTTACATATCAACCATGGATTCCCCTCTCCTCCCTCCTCCCACCCCACAGCCTTCTCCCCCCAACCCATCCCCGATTCCTACCTCCTCCAAGGCAAGGTCTCCCCTGGGGAGTTAGCAGAGCCTGGTACATTCAATTGAGGCAGGTCCAATCCCCTCCTCCCTGCACCAAGGCTGAGCAAAGTGTCTCAGCATAGGCACTAGGTTCCTAAAAGCCAGTTCATGCACTAAGGATAGGTCCTGCTCTCACTGTCTGGGGGCCCCCTGTATAGTTCAAGCTAAACAACTGTCTCACTTATCCAGAGGGCCTAGTCCAGTTCCATGGGGGACTCCTCACTATTGGTTCACACAGTTCATGTGTTTCCACTATTTTGGCTAGTTGTCTCTGTAGTTTTTCCAATCATGGTCTCGATAACTCTTGCTCATATAATCCCTCCACTCTCTCGTCGATTGGACTCCTGGGGCTTGGCCATGGATCTCTGCATCTGCTTCCATCAGTCACTGGATGAGAGTTCTATTATGATACCATGGCTGAATAGGGTGTTCAGCCATCCAATCACCAGAGTAAGTCAGCTCAGGCTTTCTCTCGACCATTGCCAGTAGTCTATAGTGGAGTCATCTTTGTGGGTTCCTGGGGACCTCTCTCGCACTCTGCTTCTTCCTATTCCCATGGGGTCTTCATTTATCATGGTCTCTCTTTCCTTGTTCTCCCACTCTGTCCCTGATCCAGCTGGGAAGTCCTGCTCCCCTAAGCTCTCTTTTCCCCCTGACCTTTGCCCTCCGTTACTTCCCCTCACCCCCATTTGCTCATGTACATCTCATCCATTTTTCCATCGCTGGGTGATCCATGTGTCCTTCCTAAGGTTCTCCTCACTATCTGGCATCCCTGGAGCTGTGGGTTGCAGTCTGGTTGTCTTTTGCTTTACATATAGTATCCACTTATGAGTGAGTATATATCATGTTTGTCTTTCTGAGTCTGGGTTACCTCACTCAGGATAATATTTTCTAGTTCCATCCATTTGCCTGCAAACCTCATAATCTCATTGTTTTTCTCTGCTGAGTAGTACTCCATTGTGTAAATTTGTATAACCGCTTTGGAAATCAATATGGCGCTTTCTCAAAAAATTGGGAATCAATCTCCCTGAATGCCCAGCTATACCTCACTTGGGCATATACCCAAGGAATGCTCAAACATACCATAAGGACACATACTCAACTATGTTCATAGAAGCATTATTTGTAATAGCCAGAACCTGGAAACAATCTAGATGCCCTTCAACTGAAGAATTGATAAAGAAAATGTGGTACATATGCACAATGGAGTACTACTCAGCAGACAAAAACACATTTATATATATAAAATGGAACTGTAGGAGTAAAGGTATTGCAAAGAGAGCATGGAATTGAGAGTAATGAGAGTACCTTATATACATGTATGAAAAAAATATCTAAAAAGAAATTTAAAAACACAAACCTACATGAAAAATGTACTTGGGAACATAAAGGTACATCATATGTTATATACCCACTTCCTTCATTCTTCCACACGGATGAGAAGGGCAACATTTGATGGAATTGGGATAAGTTTGTTATCCTTTCTATTTCTGTATGTGGGTCTTGTTTGCACCATAAAGGAAAAAAAAAACTGTGAAATATTCAGTGGATTGATTAGTTGGATGATAACAATCATTTTAATATTATATGATGATATATATCAAGTTACATGTCTAAAATGAATAAAAAATAAGTTATAAATGTTGCTTAGAAAAACAAAATGGGGGCTGGAGAGATGGCTCAAAGGTTAAGAGCACTGACTGCTCTTCCAAAGGTCCTGAGTTCAATTCCCAGCACCCACATGGTGGCTCACAACCATCTGTAATGAGATCTGGCTCCCTCTTCTGGCCTGCAGGGACACATGCAAACAGAATACTGTATACACAATAAATAAATAAATCTTAAAAAAAAAAGAAAAACAAAATGGTGAAGAAAAGTTACTACAATGTCTATGGTATATATTTATAAGCCTTTACATGTGGAAACCTAGGAAAAGAGAATGAATGACTTGAAAAAGGAACCATTAAATATTTGATAGAAATAGTAAATTTTAAAAATTCAGTTTCCTGTGTAATGAATGGAAACACTTATCAAGTAAATGTCTCCCAATCCATCGGGCCCCATTAGTTCACAGGAGAATTGAATGAAACTTCTGAAACCCAATAATCTCAATAATATTCATGCTGGTGAAAGAATATAAAATTAAGGGAAATTTCCATTAAAATAAGTTATGTTCCATGACTTTCAGTAGATATGCCTGTCATACTGGACAGATTCTCTGCCATTTTCCTTTCATATTTCTATTCAATTACTGTAGGGACATGTAGTACATTTTGCCTCTGGAATGATGTTTATGTCTACCTACAATTTCAGAATTTATCTAATATCTGCCTTAACAGTTTTATGAAATACACTTTCACTTTTATAAATTTGGAATAAAAGTTACATGATGATATATTGCAAATTTTAATTTTATCATTGCATGTTAACTTTTAATTATTTACTTTGTATGTATGGTATTTTGCGTTCATGTATTTCTATTCAGCACATACATGCCTAGTGCCTGCAGGAGCCAGAAGAAGGGCATCATATTCTCTAGAACTAGAGTTGTAGATGGTTATCAGACTCTTCATGGACAGTATGAATCAAACCCTGAATCTCTGGAAGAACAGCCAATGAAGCATCTTTAACCACTGGACAATCTCTCTAGCCCCCTCATTGTATTTTATGATTTTTTTAATATTCATTAAATCTTTTAAAGAGTTATGGAAACAGTGACTAGGATTATGTTGCTATTGTTTCCTTGGTGAAATAAATTCATGGTTATAGTCAGGGGAAGCATTGAAAGGTCTCATTGAAATTTAATCCCAATGTTAATACTGATTATATTAAGTGGAAAATATCTCATGAATGATAATTGAAGCATGACTAAAATAAACTTTTAACTGAAATTTAGTTATCTTTTGGTTGACTTTGCTGTTAGGTTACATAATGAATATAAAATGTATTTAAGAAAAACATGGGTGATTTCAAAATGTTTCCCTTTAAAGAAAATGGTATTCATATTACAATTTTATTGTTCATACCTGTATGGAAAATGAAACCACGGTTGCAATATTTCAGTAATGTTCTTTCATAGAAGCTTTATTGTGAAATCTATACATTTCATTATATTTAATTCTGCACTTTTAAAGAGCTGTTGTTACAGAAAAAACAGAAAGTCTGTAGAACATACTACTAGGCTTTGCTTAAAAGTCTGATTGCAACTGAATTTTATTATTCTACTTAGAGAAGATGCTTCCAAAGAGAATAAAAGAATATACATATATATTAATACAAATATATATATATATATATATATATATATATATATGACTGAATAGGAATACCATGATTAATTCACAGGGATCTTTACACGTCATGTACAGACAGGTTCATTATGATCATTGTTAATCATTTCTAGACAGAACAAAAATCATGTGAAATTAACTTAAAGTCAATAATATGCAAGTTTATTGGAAGAGAGATGGGCCATAATTAAATTTAATTTTCTCTTCCTCTTTTTGACGAAGCTTTATGAATAGAGTAGAAAGTAATTTTAGAAATGTAGTATTTTGGGGTTATTTAAGTTATCTAATGCAAAACTTAAATTGGATATATTTTAATAATCAGATTTACTGTTTATAAAAGGTGAGAGTCATAATTTGCTTG
>CABHPP010133800.1:21983-35247 GCA_902168425.1 Peromyscus attwateri
CTCCTTCTTCTTCTTCTTTTTTGGTTTTTCAAGACAGGGTTGCTCTGTGTAGCTTTGCACCTTTCCTGGAACTCACTCTGTAGCCCAGGCTGGCCTCGAGCTCACAGAGATCCACCTGCCTCTGCCTCCAAAGTGCTTGAATTAAAGGCGTGCGCCACCACTGCCCGGGCAGGGCTACTCTTCTTGTAGCCTCCTGGTGCTGACACCGTGACTGTTCCATGCCCGTCTGAAGGCCAATTTTGGCTGGGCTTGGCTGCCCTTGTGGTTCAGAGGATCAGACAGAGCTTAGTCCATGATGGGCAGCTCCAGCTGGTCATTGGTCATCGTCACTCAGAAGCTTCATCTCTACCGCTTCCCAGTTGCATTCTGGTAGCAGCGTTTCAGTTGGTAGACGATTCTTCCTGCAGATGGCATGCTTGGTTTAGAGCCCTAGGCATCTGTAATATTCTCCCACGGGGCTCACCGAAAGCTCCACGTGGGACCCCTTTCACAGCTCTAGTGCCGTGGAGCCTCTGGAGTCATACAGTCTGGGAGGCAGGGCTGGCTGTGCCACAGCCCCACCCTGCCGTGGAGCACTTTCCTGCCCTGAGCCTGAGCAAAGCTGGCAGTCTCCTTGCGAGTGGATTACAGTGGGATACCACAGCATGGTACCAACAGAACTTGCCAAAGCCTACCAAGGCCACACTTTTCTAAAATTTGAATTAAAATAGGATTCTGTCCACAGAGAAGGGTTGGAGACTTAGTGGTCTTTGGACACGGAAACAGTAGAAGTGAGGGCAAGTCAAGGGTGCACGGAAGACGGGCAAGGCCTCTCACTGTTGCCGAACTTCCTGCAACCCACATCCAGTTCATGACGCTGGGCTCTAGGCTGATAAGGGAGCTCACGTAGACGAAATTCTAAACAGTCTCAATAAATAAGAAACACAGAGCCAAATACAGGGGTAATAGCCGAAGAGATCCGAGAATTAGCGAAGAGCCACTGATTACCCTTTAGCTCACCACCAAGCCATAGTTTCCCACATGAGAGAGCTTCTTCCTGTCTAACCTGCACCTTTATTGCTTTCTTGTTCTGCCTTCTCATTGGCTCTAAGCCCAGCCACATCACTTCCTTGTCACTGCCTGTCTATACAGACCTCCAGGTCTCTATGGTTGGTACTGGGATTAAAGGCTCGTGTCACCACACTTGGCTGTATCCTTGACCACACCGAGACTCTGCCTGGCATGTGATCAGATTAAGGGCGTGGGCTACCACCGCCTGACTTCTATTCCTGGCTCGCTATGACAGCCAGGATCTCTGATCTCCAGGAAAACTTTATTTATTAACATACAAATAAAATCACATTTCAGCACAATTAAAATATCACCCCAAGCTCACCTTCAGGTGTGATGATGACCTAACTCCCATCCCTAGGCTCCACACTATGGAGAGAACCAACTCCTGTGGGTCCTCCTCTGACATCCACGTGCGCACAAATAAATAAATAATGCCATTTCCAAAGAAATTGGACTCTAAGGAATCATCACAAGTTCTCAAACCCAGGACCCTCAGTTCCCATTACAGGCCGAGAAGTAACAATGCTAAGCTGGGTGTGGTGGTTCACAACTGTCAATCTAGCACTTGAGAAACTGAGGCAGGAGGATCATGAGTTCAAGTAAGGCCAGGCCTTAAGGGGCTTCACTCCTGAGCAGAAGGGGTCAGCATTAACTGGAGAGGGGCCAGGATGCTCTTGAACAGAGAGGCAGCTTGTATTGGCTTGCTGGGGTGGGTTTTCCTCTGTTCTGAAGGACTCAGGTGCTCAAGGGCGTGGGGTGGGGTAGAAGCTCCCTCACTCAGGCTGCTGCAGCTGCCTTAGGATGGCAACTGCTCCAGCTGGAGCTGGACCAAACCTGACAAAGGTCAGGCAGCATGGGGGAAGACGGGATGCCACATCTGCTGTTTTCACTTACCCAACATCTGTAGGCCCAAATGAACACCTTTCCCAAGCTACCACTTACACTAAGATAGCCTGAACCTGTGGTCACTTCCTGATGGGTTTTGTGCTATGGAAATTAAGCCAAAGGAAGGTGTCTGAGCTACAGAAACTGTTATTACAGCATCAAAGACATGCCTCAATTCTGACCCCCTCTGGACAGTGGGGGTGAGGGGCAGTCTGGAAGTGGCAGTCGTCACTGCAAAGATGAATAGGTTACAAAATGAAGGCCACACACACCATCTTGGGAGACCAGGAAGCGATTGGAAGGCCAGAGAAACAACTCATGGCCAGTAGGAATCAGAGTTGGAGCCAAATAAGAATTCAAATCAGGAGTTGAGTAGACAGCAAGCTGAGTACAATGAACTGGGGTGTGGGCAGGAAGGAGTCTTTTCCTAAGAGTCCTGCATGATCATCCTGACCTGAGTGGGCCAGACCACAGCTTCCTGTACTGGTGTGGCGGCCACAAAAGCTGTGTTCTTCCCTTTCACCCAGATGACAATCTTTTTTATTTTTTTTTCAGACCGGGTCTCACTCTACAGCTCTGTCTAGCCTTGGGTCAATCTGTGTAAACCAGGCTGGCCTCAAATTCACAGAAATCTGTCTGCCACCTGCCTATGAAATGCTGGGATAAAAGGCATGCATGAGCATGCCAGCTCACACGGCCTTAACTCATCCTTTCCGAGTTAATGCTTACAATTAAGGCAATCCTAAGCATCCTAATAAAATGTCTATTTTTTATTTTGTTTTTTTTTTTCCAGTGGGGAACAAAAACAGGACTTGTTAGACAAGTGCCCTGTTAGCATTTAGCATCTGTACTGGCCTTCCCTTAGGGTCCTGATTGGATACGTCCTCAGCTGCAGCCACTAAGAGCATGCCCTGTGTGCGTTCTCTATGTTCCCTTATAAAAGGCAGGCTTTGCCCCCCCTCCCCCATCCCCTCCCCTCCCCTCTCCCGGCCTCTCTCCCCCCCCCCCCCCCCCCCTCCCCCCCCTCCCCCCCGCCCTTCCTCTCTTCCTTCCTTCCCTCCCTTCCTTCCCTCCCTCTCTCCCTCTCATCCCCAGGGACCGGTCTCTGCTCCCTTCTCTCCCCACCTCTCCCTTCCCCTCAATAAACCTCCCACGTGGGCCCGTTGTATGGTGTGACTCCTTCCCGCCGTTTTAAAAATACAGCATTTGGTGTTGTGACTCCGCTAGGCTCTCCTCGCAGTCTGAGGTGTGCCCGGAACTGGTCCGCCCCCAACAGCCCTGCTTTCCCAACACCGTCGATTGGTAAGCCCCCCGCTTCTGGCCATTTCCATGAATGAGGCTTCGTTTCTTGAGCACAGTCCTCGCCTTCTGGCTTTTCTCCAAGTCCTGGTACCAGGCAACTGTGTTTCACTCGGGCTCTTAGCCCGTGGCCCCTGCTTTTTTGGATGAGAGTCCACTGAGCAGCCTGTACCTGATGAATCTCTGGGACACTAGAAATTCCAGCCGGGCGGTGGTGGCGCACGCCTTTAATCCCAGCACTCAGGAGGCAGAGCCAGGCGGATCTCTGTGAGTTCGAGGCCACTGGGCTACCAAGTGAGGTCCAGGAAAGGCGCAAAGCTACAAAAAAAAAAAACGTTGACCAAAAAAAAAAAAAAAAAAAAAAAAAAAAAAAAGAAAAGAAATTCCAGCCCTTGGATCTTCTCTACCTCACTCATGGAAAACATTCCTACCTCCATATTTAAGCCCCTGATTTAAGGGCTTAGCTTATCTGCCTTTGCAGTCAGACTTGGTCCCATACTCCTTAGATGACAACCAAAAATGGCCGCTTAGCAGCACCCCGCCTCCCCGTATTTCACAGGACCTTTGCGACTTCTGCCTGCCATCCGATAGATGGAAGGATACCCTACTTTCAAGCTTTCTCTTACCAAGGCTCTACTCTGACGTCGCCTTTCTCTCTTTGCTCTCCCCCTCCCTCACACCTCTTGTCCTAACTTAGTTGCGTGTGGCATGCTTGTTTAGTGGCACACCTTCCAGGACCCGCCAAGGATACCCACTTCTTCACGCTGGCACTCTACCCGCCTGCTCCGCCTGCAGCAGATTTACTCTCTTCCACCTGTAACAAGTCTGCTTTCTGATTCGCTCTTCTACCTGCAACAAATCTGCTCTCTCATTCACTGACAGCATTGCCTTCCATTCAGTACCAACAACTGGGTCTCTGGTGAGGCTACCCGCCTCTGACCATTTCCCAGGATGTGAGATTGGCCTCAGTATTTCTTGGACCAGACAGTCGGGGAACCGAGAAAGAATTCTCCACTTTCTTTCTTAGGGGCACCTGGTGGTGCCACCACTGACTTAGGTCTTGCTGTTTCTTCTTCCTCCTCCATCATTTCTTGGGTACTTTCCTCTGGTGGCCTTCCATCTCCTGAGGAGCTGCCCCCTGGCTCTGCTTCACTTATTTCTTCTTTGTGCTCCCATGACTCTTCTGGGGACATCTGTCTCTCCATTTTCTACAACAGGTTCTGAAAGTTCCATGCTAACAGCTGAATTTGAACCTTCACATAATAATGACTGTTCTTGAGAGGACTCCACAGGTGCTGGTTAAGAAAAGCAAGTTCATGAGCCGGGCGGTGGTGGTGCACGCCTTTAATCCCAGCACTCCGGAGGCAGAGCCAAGCGGATCTCTGTGAGTTCGAGGCCAGCCTGAGCACCAAGTGAGTTCCAGGAAAGGCACAAAGCTACACAGAGAAACCCCGTCTCAAAAAGAAAAAAAAAAAAAAAAAAAGAAAAGCAGGGGCTGGAGAGATGGCTCAGTGGTTAAGAGCACTGACTGCTCTTCCAGAGGACCTGAGTTCAAGTCCCAGCACCCACATGGCAGCTCAAACCTGTCTGTAACTCCAGTTCCAGGGGACCTGATACCCTCACACAGACATGGATGCAAGGAAAAACACTAATGCACATAAAATAAAAATAAATAATTTGTTAAAAAAAAGAAAAGCAAGTTCTATTAGGAATTGAGCTCTATCTTATTTACTTTCGACAGATAATAAAAGCAGAAGATCAATAAACATCACAAACCCCAGCAACTCAGAACAATGGCAGCTAACTTGGATTTTCAAATCAGAAGTCTGTTTAGCCTACTTTTAAAAACACCAACTGCAGACAGCTCAAAGACATCTGGGCACCAGCAAGGTGGTTCTGTTATTTCCGACTTGCTCGACACAGGTGTGAATGTGTAGCACTGCGTTATATCTGCCTGGGCAGATGATGGATTTGTGCTCTATAACCACTATCTGGGCATCAGATGTGCGTCCAGAATGCCAAAGATTATTAAGATGACAAAGGATAAATCCTGGAAGAATCTCCTCCTCCTCTTCGGTTCCTTTCAGTCTGATTTTGAGGTTTTCACCTGGAGCTACAGAATCCATTTCTACATCCTCAGAAAGTATCCCAAGAACTTCCCATTGTGCTTGTTTGGCATCATTACAAGCTGCTGGCCTTTACAAATAGATCCAGACTCCAGCCTTCCCAGGACCACAGTCCCCATGTCCTTATCGACGATTGGCAGCCTGATTGGTCCATCAACTGATCTATTGAAGTTTGGCAAATTATCCAGATGTGGAATAAATGGTAAGCCAGCGTACCAAGGACAGAAATCGGATTGCTCTTCAAGCTTCACTCCTGTCAGTCCTGAGCAGGGCATAAAATGAATGTCCTTTTTGGGATGGAAGCCAACTTTTTTCAAAAATGGTACTAGTTTCTCTTTACATTCTTCCTAGCTCTCATCCATCCAGTTTACCATTCTCGGGGAACCGAGAAAGAATTCTCCACTTTCTTCTTTTTCTTTGCTCCAAGACCTGCTTGCATCTGTCTACTCTCTCTCTCAAAGTCCTGTTTGCTGCAACATGCGAGGCGAGTCAGAGATGGAGAAGCCAGCTTCATCTGGCTCAGCACACGCTGGTTTCCCCTTTTAATTTATTCAACTCCTGTTTTATATATATAAATGTGTGTGTGTGTGAGATTTGGATTTAACCCTATATGTGTAAATGTAAGCTGGGTTTAATTCTGCGTATATGTGTATGTAACTTGGATTCAACTCTGTGTTCGTGTGCCTGTAACTATTGTTTAGAAAAACATGTTTTAAACAGCAACCGCGTGGCTTTTCTCCATCTTGGCTGGTGACCTCATCATGATGTAAGCAGCGATATGGCCGGCAGCCATCTTTTACTGAAGGTAAAGAGTACACTTCTTAGTCCTAATGAGTCCTCTCTTCATTGCATCTCTTTTTAAACTAGGAAAGCAGCAAGCCTCAAATATTTTGACTGCCCTCAGTCATCAACCGCCTGTGTCTCCTGGTAAATGGGATAGGAAGAGGGTGTCAAGGTGAGGCAGTGGTGGGAAGGAACACACGCTTCAAGGTTTGTTATGTGAAGATAGGAAAGCTTATGTGCTGATAAGGAGAAAGTGATTTGATGTGTATAAAAGAATGAACGTGTTCCAGATTTTTCTCTCTCTCTGTTACTGTTCACAACCTTGATATTAATTAGTGGAACTCTGATAAGCTATGAATCTAGCTCTGGTGGAGTACTAAACACTATCCTCTACCACTGTCGTATCATAGCCACAAGTTCAGGATTTTAAATACCCTTTGGTTGCTTTCTAATATGTCTCAAACTTATCTCTTTTTGTAAACTCAAAAGTTCTTGTGAGCTCCAGGGAGTGGACTTGGATTCACTTCGAACAACATCTTGCCAGGTCTAAGAGGTACCAGATGGTTCCACAGAGCCTGGACAGCAAAGTGAAACAGCCAACTACCCCAGGACATGGCCAGTACCCTAATTTCTCAGGTCCCCCAAAGATGATCGATGCTCCCCAGGCCAGCAGGAAGCAGTCTCGAGAACAAAGCGTTCTCATCCCTAACTCACCTGCTACCCCTTTCTAACTCCTCACCTTTTTATGAAGAACAAAAGGGAGAATGTTAGCAGTCAGGCATCTGTACCGGCCTGCCCTTAGGGTCCTGACAGGAAAAACCTCAGCTGCAGCCACTGAGAGCACCCCTGTGCATTCCCTACGTTCCCTTATAAAAGGCAGGCTTTGTCCCCTCTTGTCTGTCTGTCTGTCTCTCTCTCCCCTCCTCCCCTTCGCTCCCTCTCTCCCTCTCTCCCTTTGCTCTTGTCCCCAGGGACTGGTCTCTGCCCCCTCCTCTCCCCTCCTCTCCCCTCCCCTCAATAAACCTCCCACATGGGCCTGTTGTATGGCATGACTCCTTCCCGCTGTTTTTATAATATAACATGCCCTACCTCTGAGCTATATTCCCTAGCCTCAGTTTTTATTATTTATTGATATTGAGACAGGATTTCAGTATGTAGCTTGGATTGGCTTTGAACTCACAGAGATCCACATGCTTCTGTCTCTACCTCCTGAGTGCTGGGATTAAAGGCTTGTGTCACTACACCCAGCCCTTTATCTATCTATCTATCTATCTATCTATCTATCTATCTATCTATCTATCTATCTATCTATTATTTCAGAGTCTTGCTATGTTTCCTAGGCTGGACTCAAACTCACAATCTTCCTGGCCTAGAGTCTCAAGGCCTGGGATTGCATTTGGGTGCCACCATACTTAGCTCCAAGTTTTTAAATTTCAAGTTTTAAATAATTCTAATTTTTATTTTTATTTATTTATTTTGAGATAGGATTTCTCTGTATAGTTCTGGCTGTCCTGGAACTCACTCCATAGACCAAACTGGCCTTGAACTCAGAGATCCAGCACTTTGATCTAGCACTCTGCCTCTAGAGTGTACCACCAACGCTGGGCCTAATTTTTCTTTTCTTTTCTTTTTTCTTTTTTCTTTTTCTTTTCTTTTTTTTTTTTTCTTTTTTGATTTTTTGAGACAGGGTTTCTCTGTGTAGTTTTGGTGCCTGTCCTGGAACTCGCTTTGTAGCCCAGGCTGGCCTCGAACTTATAGAGATCTGCCTGGCTCTGCCTCCTGAGTGCTGGGATTAAAGGCGTGCACCACCACCGCTGGGCCTAATTTTTATTTTCAATTTAACAACTTCATAACACAATTCAGTGAGAAGGTAAATGCATGAGAACTGCCAGTCAAATTTTTGAAATACACATATGTGATATCATTTGCTACCTACTGAATGTATTACAGCCAGTGGTGGCCACTGCAATGTCAGCACTCAGGCAGCAGAGGAACAGTCACTCACTGCATGTCTAAGATGACCCTGGGTTACACAGATGGTGCTGGGCTAGTTAGAGTTACATCAGGAGACACTGTCTCAAAGCCAGCAGCATATGATAACAGTCACCAGACTACGTGGTTCAGGTGCAGAAGTAGACAGTTAGGCCAGGGAGTCCAGAAGAGAGTCTAGAACTGTGAGAGGTTCTCAACCTTCGACCCTTTGATACAGTTCCTCATGCTGTGGTGACTCCCTTTGAAAATTATGTCATTGCAAAAAAAAAAAAGATTTAAACAATTAATTTGCTTTAGCTGGGTGGTGGTGACACACACCTTTAATCCCAACACTCAGGAGGCAGAGGCAGGTAGATCTCTGAGTTTGAGGCCAGCCTGGTCTACAGAGTGAGTTCCAGGATAGCTGAGGCTACCCAGAGAAACTCTGTCTCGGAAAATAAGCAAAAACCAATTATTTCGTTGCTAATTCATAATTATAATTTTGCCGCTGTTGTGAACCATAAGGTAAACCTCTGATATGCAAGATATCTGATATGTGACCCCCCAAAGGGGTCAAGACCCACAGGTTGAGAACCACTGGTCTAGAAGAACAGCCCTGGGTGTACGGATGTCAAGTATATGACAGAATATCACACTTTAGAGAGGTAAGAATGGATCATTAACTGGGAATTTCAGGGAATCTTTAAGCTTGGTTTTCTAACTAGTACCATAATTCAGTAAATTACAAGTGAATTAAAGATGTAAAAGTAAAATTACAACTACAAAAGTGTTAGAAGCCTTTCTAAGCTTGACATGAAACCCAGAAGACAGAATGACAGTTCTGGAGGACAGTTGTCCAAACTGTGATCAACAATGACAGCTCTGTAGTCACCGAGCTTAGGAAAACACTTTAAACTTGTGTGTGTCAGAAGGTGAACACCTGGAGCTAGCTAGAGAGAAGGTTCAGTGGTTAAGAGCACTGGCTGCTCCTCCAGAGGCCAACATTTGATTCCCAGCACCCACATGCAGTTCACAATCATCTGCAACTCCAGTTCCAGGAGTTCTGATGCCCTCTTCTGGCTGCTATGGGCACTGCATGCACATGGTGCACAGCCTTACATGCAAGCAAGTACCCACACATAAAATGAAAAATTTAAAAAGATGAACACTTATGTGCAAAGAGCTGCTACACTCTAGTAGGGAAAGAGAAAAATCACAGAAGAATTAGCAAGTCAGAGAAGAGATTTATGATACCGCATAAAACAAGTGGTATTCAATCTCAGCAACAATGAATACAACACAAATAATCACAAAATGGAGCCTGGTGTGGTAGTGCTTACCATTAATCCCAGCACTCAGGAGGCAGAGGCAGGCGGATCTCTGTGAGTTCAAGATCAGCCTGGTCTTCAGAGCGAGATCCAGGACAGCCAGGGCTACACAGAGAAACCCTGTCTCAAAAACAGCACACACTGCCAGGCATGATGGCGTGCATCTTTGATCTCAGCACTTGGGAGGCAGAGGCAGATAGGTCTCTGTGAGTTCGAGGTCAGCCTGGTTTACAAATCAAGTTCCAGGACAGTTAGGGCTGTCACACAGAGAAATCCTGTCTCAAAACAAAACAAAACAAAACAAAAAAACCCCAAAAAGCCCAAAAAAGGAAAAAAAAAAAAAAAAGACACTGTTAGTACTCAAGGCTTGGGACATTAATAAAAGGGTTTGCATATTTGGCAGAACCCAACTTAAAAAAAGATTTACTTTCTTTTTTATTTCTTTTTTATTTTATTTTTTTTGTTTTTTTTTTTCGAGACAGGGTTTCTCTGTGTAGCTTTGCGCCTTTCCTGGAGCTCACTTGGTAGCCCAAGCTGGCCTTGAACTCACAGAGATCCGCCTGCCTCTGCCTCCCGAGTGCTGGGATTAAAGGCGTGCGCCACCAACGCCCGGCAAGATTTACTTTCTTTATGGGGCTGGAGAGATGGCTCAGAGGTTAAGAGCACTGACTGTTCTTCCAGAGGTCCTGAGTTCAATTCCCAGCAACCACATGGTGGCTCACAACCATCTGTAATGAGATCTGGTGCCCTCTTCTGGCCTGCAGAAATACATGCAGGCAGAACACTGTACACATAATAAATAAAAAAAATGACATAGTAAGTAAATAAATATTTTAAAAAAAGATTTACTTTCTTTTGATTTATGTATATGGTGTGGGCATGCGCATGGGAGTGAAGGTACCTGCAGAGGCCAGAAGAGGGTGTCAGATCACTTGAAGCCAGAGTGATGGGAGAGTCAGATGTAGTTACTGAGAGTTGAACTCTAGACTTCTGTAAGAGCAGCAAATGCTCTTAATCCTGGGCTATCTTTCCAGCCCCAAATCTAACACTGGTGTACGTGTGTGTGTGTGTGTGTGTATGTGATATGTGCGTGATATGTATGTGATATGTGTGTGTGATATGTGTGTATGTGTGATGTGTGTGTGTGTGTGTGTGTGTGTGTGTGTGTGTGTGTGTGTGTGATATGTGTGCATGTGGATATATGCAGAGGCGGTGGTTAGATGTCTTCCTATGTTTCTATATCATTAAAAACACATTTAAAAAAGATTTATCTTTATGTGTGTGAGTATTTGGTCTGCATGTATATATGTGCACCACATGTGTGCCTGGTATCTGAGGAGGAGGCCAGGAGAGCGTGTCAGATCCTCTGGAACTGGAGTAACAGATGGTTGTGTGCTGCCATGTGGGTGCTGGGAACCGAACCTGGATTCTCTACAAGAGCATCCAGCTCTCCTAACCTCGGAGCCATCTCTCCAGCCTCCTCCTTTTTGCATTTTTAAAATATTAAATATGTCCAGCAGTGGTGGCACACACCTGTAATCCCTGCACTCAGGAGGCAGAGGATCTCTGTGAGCTCGAGGCCAGCCTGGCTAGTTCCAGGACAGCCAGGACTACACAGAGAAACCCTGTCCCGAAAAAACAAAAAACAAACAAAATCTTACATGTACTAACATAATTCCTTCCTTCCTTCTTCTCCCTCCTACCTTTTCCGGTCTGATCACCCTCCCCAAGTTCATGGTTCCCTCTTTTCTAACCATTGTTGTTACACATACATATAAATAAGCAAACACACAAATATAACCCGCTGAGTCCATACAGTGTTGTCTGCAAGTATGTCTCTAGAGCTGACCCCTGGGTATTGGATAATCAATGCGGGGGTTCATCCCCGGGGAAGACTAATTCTCACTCTCTCAGCGGTTGTTCATTGCGTGGGGCCCGTGGGACTTCCCCCACCTCCGTAGGGATGTCAGTTGTTGTTGGAATGGTTTAGACCATGTTTAGGCAGCCATGTTGTTGAGATCTGGATGTCCCTTCCCCGTCAGAGCTAGCAGGTACAATGTCACGGCAGACTTCCTGGTCCTCTGGCTCTTACAGTCTTCTCGACCCCTCTTTGGAGATGTTCCCGGAGCCTCGGATGCAGGACCTGTGCTGATGTAAACGGCAATCAGTGCTGCCCATGTTTGCCCAGGGCGTTCCCAAAGAAAAACCGACTCCCTTCCCTAGCGGGGGAATAGGTACTCAGTGCTGGTGAAGCCTCGCGAGCCCCTCCGAGATCCGGGTTGGAATGTGACTGGTTTGAGCTTGTGCTGCTGTGAGTTCGTGTGTCCAGCAGTCGTGGTTTATCCAGAAGACAATTTCACAGCGCCCCTCCCATCCTTCAGATCTCACCCTGCCCTCCCTCCGCGTGCGTGCACACATGGACACACACACACACACACACACACACACACACACACACACACACGCTTCTTCTTCCTGAACCTTGGTGCAGGGTGATAAAGATGTCCCATCATTTAGGGCTGACTTTAAGTTCCTCTTTTTAAATAGGATGTGAGACCATCCATAGAACATTCTAGAGTGAGGGCTTTGGGGCTGCACCGTGTAGGCCCGGTTACTCCAGAGGCTGTGGGCAATGGCTCTCTCCTTTGCCTCCCACGCTCCACAGGCAGGACCAGACACAAGCCTGGAAGCCCTGTCTTCACCACAGGCTCCCCAGCACTTCCTCACCACCTTGCCGTTCAGCCCCCAGGGCGTTCCCCTGGGCTAGCCTTCACTCAGACTCGTCTCCTCTCACCACAGGCCTCTCCACAAACCCACTCAGATATGCGCTAATGCCATTATCTTCCCGAAATTAAAATCAAGCCTCAACCTATAATGTTTCACGGAGAGGGAATTGGGGTTATATATTCCTGCGTCGAGCCGCATTCTATTTCAGTCATAGCATTTAATTATGATTGGTATGTTAGTGCCCACCGGAGCATAACAAATTGTCATTATGTTATTCTGCTGAGTCTAATTTAATTGGCAAGTTGTCACAAAAGCAATTATCCATCATTTATTTTGTTGCCATAACCACATCTCGAAGAGCACCTGCTGTCTGCAAGGAGAAAAGCGCCACAGTCTCTCAGCCCTGGATCCAGGCCACTTATCTGACACAAAGACATTGCTTCCCCTCTGATTTAAAAATATGTTCTTCATTTCCTGCTGCGGCCTCATGAATCCTCTTGGGGAAGTGGGGGGGATCTCAAAGTGCCAGAGGAAATTCATGGTCTGTGAAGTCGCCTGGGGCCTCACAGGGAGGCAGGAGGCCTGTAGGGCTCTGTCAGGGTGGAGGTGGGAGGCAGGGGAAGGAAGCCCTTCTCAGGCTCGCCAAGGGTCCAGGCTCTGGCTGGGTCATGTTCCACTCTGTTTTGGTGGTCACTTCAGGGGTAGTTTATAATACTGGTTGCTCTGTCTTCCTTTGGCCTGCCCTGTGCTCACTCCCTGGGGAATAGGAGTATTTGGGCATTTTCCCAGAGGGAAAACTCGAGGCCCTCAGAACCAAAGGCCCCAAGTCACAAGGGAAGTCTGAGGTTAGGGCCAAGAATTGGTAAAGTTCTCTGAATTCCAGAAACTTTTCCCGTTCTTCTGATCAGACACACGCCAGCAAAAACCTGGGGAGAGACAGACCTGCCTGGGTCCCCGACTGTTCGGGGACGTTCTTCTGTCTACAGTGCTCGGTTTCTTCAGCTCTATTTTATATGGTCAAGCTGAGAAGGGGTAGAAAGGGAAGGAAGGAAGGAAGGAAGGAAGGAAGGAAGGAAGGAAGGAAGGAAGGAA
>CABHPP010133800.1:35257-48298 GCA_902168425.1 Peromyscus attwateri
GAAGGAAGGAAGGAAGGAAGGAAGGAAGGAAGGAAGGAAGGAAGGAAAGAAGGAAGGAAGGGAGGGAGGAAGGGAGGAAGGAAGGAAGAAAAAAAGCCAGGGGAAGGTCATTAGAGTTCATGCATGATAGATCCTGGCACAGGGATGGCCAGTCTCCCTGACGCCTTTGCTTCCAGACCCTGCTCTCCCCGCTCCTACTGACCCACCCCTCTGCTCTTGAACACTGTCTCCCAACACCCCAGCACGCTGAGGCTCCTGAGAGACAAAGAGGGGAGCCGAGTTGTCACACGGATGTTTCATTTTCCCCTGGAACTGGGAAGACAGTCCTCAGGGAGGGTGAAGCCTTCCGTTGGTTTCTTCTCTGTGGATTAGAAGCAGGTGAAGAAAAAAAAAAAAATCAGCCATCTTGTTCTCACTTCTGGAATGCTCTTATTAGCCCAGCCAACAAGGGACTCATTAAAAACAAAAAAACCCAAACAAACAAGAAACCCAAACTCCAACTAAAAAAGAAAGAAACAAACAAAAAGAAGTTCCATCTGCAAAGGAAAGGGGGAAAAATCAGTTAAATAAACCTGCCTTCCTCTCTGGGTCACTCACAGCAATTCCCAGGCTCCTTAGGAACTCTGGAAAATTACCACCTTCTTCAACACAGGCCAACTATCTCTTGCCACTCTTAAAAAAAAAAAAATCCCTTACTGGAGTCACTTAAAATAATCTGGGGGGGGGGTGTCAGGTTCCTCCCTCTGCTGCTATATTATCCCTAAGGAATCTTCCTTGTGGCCATGAAGTTAGTCTTGCCCCACCAGCATGGGGCTCAGGACCTCTACTCTTTGAGGGATGCCTCCCTCAAGCTGAGGGGTTAGAACTTCAGAGTTTATCTGGAGCTGAGGGGTTAGAACTTCAGAGTTTATCTGGAGCTGAGGGGTTAGAACTTCAGAGTTTATCTGGAGCTGAGGGGTTAGAACTTCAGAGTTTATCTGGAGTAGGAACAAGCTCAGGGCTCAGGAAAGGGCCGTGCCTGAGGGATGGGTCTGGTCATGTCAGGGGGTGAGACTTGCTTGCCCGCATCACGAGTGAGCCTATTAAATGGGCTCAGACTCTATGCAAAGTGAGTTGTCTAAGTGAGTGAAGAACCGTAAAAAAGCGCGCAGCATCCTTGACCCAGGAATCCCACTTGCATAAGCAAGTTGCTTGACGCGCAGAAGGGAGGTGCGTCCTCTGGCTTTATTTATGTAGCAGAGCAAAGGCTGTCAAGAACAAAGCAGCTTGGAGTGCCGGGCTGATGCTAGACTTTGGTTTTTGCTTGTTGGCAGGGCTGTTGAGACTACGTAATTTCGTTAAGTAAGCGTGGACTGAGCCCTTCAATAACCAGAACCAGGTTACACGTGGCTGTAAATACATCTGAGACCTATAGACATAGAAGTCCCTCCGATGTTACCATCCGACCGCTCTTGTAAACAAATTGCCTTTAGAGCTGGGGAGGTAGCCCAATGGTAAAGCACTTGCCCAACATGGATGCACAATATCTTGGATTCCTATCCCCAAGCACCACCAAAACAAATGACTTCCAATTTAGTGGTTTGAACAACATACGTGTGTTACCTCGACAGTTTTGTAGGCTGGATGTGTGGAAGGGCTCTCACTGGACTAAAATCAAGAGGCTAGCAGGTCCATGTTTCTTCTGAGTGTTCTAAGAGAGAATCAGTTGTTTCCTTGCCTTTTCCAGTTTCTAGTATTCCTCGGCTTATGGCCTCCTTCCTCCATCTCCAAATCCAGTAATGGCAAGCCAGAGTTTTCTCCCATACACCACTGGGGCCTTCCTCCATAGTCACACTTCCCTTTGACACTCCTGTTCACCTTTTCAGGATCCATGTGGTGGCGACACTGGATAACCCACTTTGCCTATTTTAAGGTCAGTGGATAGGCAGCCTAAATTCCATCTGCAAGCCAATTGCCCTTTGCCTTGTGGTACCTCAAACTCACAGGGACGTAACCAGGGATGGACGGGCTGGGCATACGTTATTCTTCCAACCATACTCCCGACCCAGAGGCTCACAGTTCAGTGAGAAAGATACATTGTCTTCACAGTTTGTGACAGAGGGCCACAGTCAGCAGGCTGCATCGGGAAACGGCTTGCACATCTGTATGTGACCTGGAAGTTTTATACGAGAAGCCAGGTGCCGTTCAGCTTGGCTTTGCTCCTCATCCCAACACAAAGTCTGCGCTCTGGTCATTTGATCGGCTGTCCCATGTCCCTCTATGCTCTTCCCTAGTCCTCCCTGCTGTCCCTAAGTTGCATTTCCTCTTTTTTTCTTAGTTTCTATCTAAATCACCTCTACCCTCCAAGATCCAGGTTGCTGCATCCTCTGTGACTATTCCCTGGATTCTACACGCCCGACCCTGGCCGTCCAGAACACTGGATTCTACTTACGTGCAATGGCTTTCGTGTGCTGTGGTCTCAGTCTTGGTGTGTTCCTATGCCATAGCTAGTTTTTAACTGCTCTGCTGAGGTCAGGCACTGTGGGTTATGATTCTGTCACCCTATGCCATCACTAGTTTTTAACTGCTTTGAGGTTAGGCACTGTGGGTTATGACTCTGTCACCCCCACAATGTCTATCATAGTATTACTAAAGTCTACCTCAATAAAAATGTACTGTACATTAGAGGGATGGTCTGAGGACCCGCAGTGCACAGCTGCCCGTAATTCCAGCTCCGGGGGGATCCAACACCCTCTTCTGGCCTTAGTGGTCACCTGCACTGATACGCAGACATGTACACATACTTAAAGACAAAAGAAATTTTTATAAAAATGTATGGCACCCAGTGTGTTAAGGGAATAGACCTTGGGCTAAGTGGTCTTACTTGAAGGAGGGGGAGGTGTCACAGGTGCTAAACGCGGCCCACTGTCGGTTTTCACAGTCTGCTCTCCCAGCACAAACCCAGTGTTCTTTTCATCTGAGCCTCTTCCCCGTTCCTAAGTGGCCACCTGCCTTTCCCAGTTGGACATCTTTGCCTATTCAGTTGGAAAAAATAATAGTCAAAACTGACATCCACCCATCACGCTGACAGGGAAGGGACAGAAATGATCAAGCCTCACAAAGACAAAAGACTAACGACAATCCGTGTGACAGACAAGGCGGCGTGTCCCTAATATGTAACGTGCAAAGCGAAAGCTTTAAAGAGGCCGACAGAAGACACGGAAACACATTTTACAGATGAATGAATACAAGCGGCCAATAAGCGCGTGAAAGACGCGCAGCCAGGGAAACGGGAAACAAAACAACAATTAACACTAGTCTCGCTTATCAGATGGGGAAAAATAAAGAGAGGAGACAGCGCGGCGCTGAGCAGCAAGGGAGTGAGCAGGACTCTCACACACCGCTCACGAGGATGGGAGTGTTCCGACATCTAGGAAAGCAGTCTCAAGGTGACAGCTAGAATTAAATATGAGCACCTTTTAAAAAGCAGACTTGTTATTTTTAAGTTTTAAAATTATATGTATGTGTGTGTGTGTTCGTGTGTAGGTATGTGCAGATGTGTGCTGGTGCCAGTGGAGGCAGATGCCCTGGAGCTGGAGTTACAGATGGTTGTGAGCCAACCAACATGGAGGCCAGGCACCAAACTTGGGTCCTCTGTAAGCACTGAAAGAGCTCTAACCACTGAGCCATGACTCCAGTCCCTGCGAACACCGTTCACACCCCAAACATGAAATATGTGCAGTTATCGTATGTGTGGATGTGCACACACACAACACTGTCCATTGCAGAGCTGTTCCCTACCTCAGAGACCGGCTGTCTGCATTGTTTATTAAAAGGGGAACGTTAGCATGGGCCCCACCTCGGTTAAAGTGACCACTGAAGCCACCAACTTTGAAGGGGGACCTTTGGTAGCACCAGTTACAGGAAGCCATCAGCGAGGTGTGACACTGCAGGAGCCTGCTGACATGAGGGAAATCACAGGTGTCCTTAAATCCCTGCCAGAAAATTATCACAAGGGTATACAGCTTAAAAAAGAAGGTTGTTGAGTGAATTGTAGTATACACACACCACACGCTGCTATGGAGGCATTGAAGAGTGAGTTAGGGCCTCACTGACCTGGAGGAATCCCCAGGACACCACGGCATGATGTCATGTAGCAAAAGCAAAAGGCAGTGTGCATTTGAGGGGGAGGGAAGGACCTATACAAGGGAGGGCTGTATACCTGTAAGTGATCTCAAAGGAAGACCAAGAAGACAGGTGGAGGCAGGAGGATTGCTATCTTGGGCTACAGAGTAATATTCTCTCTCTCTCTCTCTCTCTCTCTCTCTCTCTCTCTCTCTCTCTCTTTCTTTCCAAGGCAGGGTTTCTTTGTGTAGCCATGACTGTCCTGAAACTCTGAAGACCAGGCTGGCCTTGAACTCAGAGATCCATCTGTCTCTGCCTCCCCAAGTGCTGCGATTAAAGGTGTGCACTACCACCACCTTGCTTTAGAGTATGATCCTATTTCAACATAACACAATACAACATATAACATAGAATAGCATAACATAACATAACAACACAACAATCTGGAAGGCTGTAGACTCCAGATGTTCACAGGGCCAATGAGAAATGACTTGGACCAGTACAATGGGAGACAAAAACTTGAAAAGCCCTTACTGGGAGCTGGCGAGAAGATGACTGGGGGGGGGGGGGGGGCTGCTTGCTGCTGAGTCTGACAACCTGGGTTTAATCCCTACAGCCCATATGGTAGGAAGGGAAAACTGGCTCCTACAAGTTGTTCTCTGATTTCCACCTCTGATTTCCACATGCATGCTGGGGCACACTTTTCACACACACACACACACACACACACACACACACACACACACACACACACACAGTCTTTAAAAAGATAGTTGGAAAAAAAAACCACCCAGCAATAGAAGAATAAACCCTTGCTGGGCGTGGTGGCATGAAATTTTAATCCCAGCACTCAGGTGGCAAAGCAGGAGGCTTCCTTTGAGTTCAAGGACAGTTTGGTCTATGTAGGGAGTTCCAAGCCAACCAGGGCTACATAGTGAGACCCTGTCTCAAAATAAACAAACAACAAACAAAAAACCCTGTATTAGGCTGGCGAGATGGTTCAGCGTGTAACACATTTGATATACAAGCTTGTGGACCTGAGTTTGGAAGCCCCGAATCCATGTAAGATCAGACACAGTAGTGCACATCTGTAATCCTAGAATGTCTAAACATGTGCATGGTGACACACGCACACCTGCTCACACACGTGCACAAAGATTTAAAAAAATACCGCATTCTTTGACTTGTTATAATGACCATGTACTACATCTGTCATTACAAATATTAATAACTTAAGGAGAAAGGACCAAGGCAGAGTTCATCGTGGTCTTTGTGTTAAGTAGGTGGGGAACGAGTGAGTCTCTGGGCAGGTTCCTGCTCTCAAGCCTGTTTGTTCCTCACTTGAGCTAATTAAACAAACGTGACATGGCTTTCATGTCCTTGGTTAACTGGGTTCAGATCCTGGGATTAAAGACAGAGTCATTTACATATGGGGTGACCCTTCCTTTATTCCCATGGCCTCTCATAATAAATTAATTAAGAGTCATTCAGTGGCAACCCGCCTTCCCAGGATGATGCCTTTTCTTTGGTGCACACATTGTCTGAACCTATGTTGCTAGTTAGCATCTTTGTGCATGGGTAGGTAGCAAGGGTGAGTCCAGGCAGCTAGCTCCAGGACACTCAGAAAGCATGTGAACCCTTTTCCCAGTCTCCCTAGCGGAAAAACATCTGCCTGTCACCGGGGAAAGAGAATACCCATCCTTCTGTCTCTCTGCTTTCCACTTCTCAGCCACACTGGGGAAATTCCTTTCTTCTGAGCCCCAGCTACTCTGGAGGTCACAGTCCCACGGTCACCATGGCAACTCCCTTCAGGGTATGGCCTAGGGGGCTGAGGAGAAAAGAATCGGAGACTTAGCAGGGGGCCTCAGGAGAAAGCACTTTCCCAAGGAGGAGTTTGAAAGTCTCAATTATTGGGTCGGTACTCAGGCTCCTACTTTATATGGGATATGTTATTTCTGGAAATTTGCTTGAGGTCGATTTTTTTTTTTTTTTGTAAAATCTTGTAATTTTATTTTAAACACTCAAGTAGGGCTCTCTGTGTGAAGAACCCCGTTGTGAATTCTTTTGTAAAGTGAATAAAAACCCTTATGATTCGTTAAGTGCAAGCGTGGAGATGTTCCCATGTGAAGTTGTTTTGAAGTTCAGCATCCAGGTTCTGAGGGGGTGGTATAAGGTGAAAGACAGTATAAAAGTGTGGGTGGTCACTAGAGAGATGGGGTTCTGAGTGACATCAGAGGTAGTGTACAGATTTTATATTAAAGTTGGGGATTCTGCCAAGAACAACCCAGGCCATGACAGAACCTGTGATTCCAGTACTCGGGAGGCAGAGGGAGGAGGGTCATCACAAGTTCAAGGCCAGCCTGAGCTACACAATGAGTTCAGGGCCACCTGAGCTACACAGCGAGTTCCAGGCCAGCCTCAGCTGTCCAGTTAATTCCAGGGGGGCATAACAAGAACCTGACCCTGGACATATGATATGAGCTCAGGAGATTTGGGGCAGGACGGAAACAGACTAAGGGAGGGAGAGAAGCCCGTTTCCTATCCCAGATAGCACCACCTCTGGGGAGCTGTGGAACAGGCCCCTCAGAGTTGACCACCCTGATTCCCGCAAAGGAGTTGGACTTTTTCTAATCTCCAATTCACCCTTGCTTGGCTCTGGTTGCCCAAGGGAAAGTGTAATGTTCCCAGAGGAAAGCAGTTTCAGCGCCCAGGGGCTGTGTTCTGAAAACCATCCCAGAGGCTGCTAGGGAATATATGGAGGTGCCGAGCATGCCGTGCTGGTGAGAGGGAGCCAGAGTCCAGAGGGATTTTAATGACATCACCATGGATGCCAAATATGGTAAACAAACAGTTCTGCATAGGCTCTGCCATTAAAAAAAAAACAAATAGATCCAGCCCCACGAGGTTAGCCATCCAGGGTGCTGGAGGAGGGAGATGGTAACACACTTAGGCAGACGCAAGTTGGTTGAGCAGGATGAGCATGCCATTATCCCAGGCCTGGCATGTGGGAGACACCTGATAGATATCTACGGGTGAATGGCTGAACAATTGCTGCTTGGCTTCAACGGCTGGCACCTGTTAGGACTGCTACACTGTCACCAACCCTAAATTTGCATTTCATTGTTTCAGAATTCATCCCTTTGTCTGAAGACATAACAATCAATTGCCTTTGTAAGGAATTTCACTGAATCCCAATTTAAATGAATACACCCGAACATACATATCAGGAAAAGGTAGACCCTGCCTGGATATATGTGGATTTTCAAGAACGAATTTTGTTTTTCTTAACTATGGTAGACTTGGGTTGGAGAGATGGCTCATAGGTTAAGCACACTTGCTCTTGCAGAGAACCAAGATTCAGTTCCCAGCACCCACATGGCAGCTCAGAACCATCCGTAATTCTGGTTCCAGGGGATCCAATGGCCTCTTCTGACCTTTGCAGGTGCTAGGCACACATATGGTGCATATATATACGTGTAGGCAATTCACTCGTACACATAAAAAAGGTCTTTAAGAAAATATTGTAGACTTGCGATGTTTGTAAAAGACTTTAAGACTAGGGGTAGGTAGAGCTCTGTGTAGGACACTTTGGTAGGTTGCACAAGGCCCTAGATTCAGTTCCCAGTTCCACTTTCTCATAAAAGACAAATGTTATCACACACACACACACACACACACACACACACACACACACACACAGAGTGGGGGAAGGGCATGGTCTCAATGTGGTCTGGCTACCCTGGAACTCCCTATGTAAATCAGGCTGGCCTTGAATGCAGAGATCCATCTGTTCCTGCCTCTCAAGTGCTAAGATTAAAGGCATGCATTATCACATCTGGCAGATTTATATATTTTAAAATTACATTTATTTATTTACTTACTTATTATGTGTGTATGGGTGTGCCTGTGAACTTGTAATGCATGTGCTGTGGATATCACTCTGTATAAATAAAATGCTGATTGGCCAGTAGCCAGGCAGGAAGTATAGGAGGGACAAGCAGAGAAGAGAATTCTGGGAACAGGAAGGCTGAGTCAGAGAGACACTACCAGCTGCCACCATGAGGAGAGGCATGATGTAAGATACCGGTAAGCCACGAGCAACGTGGCAAGGTATAGATTAATAGAAATGGGTTAATTTAAGATAAAAGAACTAGATAACAAGAAGCCTGCTGTGGCCATACAGTTTGTAAGCAATATAAGTCTCTGTGTGTTTACTCGGTTGGGTCTAAGCGGCTGCGGGACTGGCAGGTGAGAGAGATTTGTCTTGACCGTGGGCCAGGCAGGACTGGAGAACTCTCCAGCTACATGCATGAAATGATGTAGTGTTTGAGATTTGCTTGTGAATAACCGGTAGAGAAGGAGGAGACGATCAGCTGTGTGTTGGCAATTATTAGAATTATTGGAAACCTTGGAAGAAGGATGCCAGGGTTTATTATCCTCTGCAGTGTTTCCCTATAAAACATTAGTCCTGCTGGGCCTGGGAGCACAGAGGAGGCAAAGACAGACGGATATATAGCAAGATCTTGGTCGGTCAGGGATACATACATAGTGAAACACTGTTAATCAGTTACTCTTCTGTTGTGATAAAATGCCATGACCAAGGCAACTTAAAGCAGGAAGGGTTTATTTGGACTTATAGTTCTTGGAAGGATGGGAATCCATCATGGCTGGGAGGCACAGCAGCCGGCCGAAGACATGGTAACAGGATCAGGAAGCTGAGAGCTCAACCAGGAAGCAGAGAGAGTAAACTGGAAATGGTTTGAGGCTTTATGCTCTCAAAGTCCTCCCCTCCCCCACTACTTCCTCCAACTAAGTCACACCTCCCACACCTCCCCAAACAGCACCACCAAGTGGGGACCAAGTGTTCAAATGTCTGAGCCTATGGGGGACACTCTCATTCAAACCACCAGACACTGTCTCAGGAAGTAAAACATTAACAAGAAGAAAACCCCATCTCTGATTGGCCAAACAGATAAAGGGGAATCAGATGGATCAAAGACCCAGAACCTTCCAGGAAGTAAGTCCCTTGGAGACTGTCAAACCAGATCTGTCCCTGAAAACAATTAGAGTGTTCTTAAGACTGTCCCTCCCGTCTGCTTCCCAATGCGGCCATCAGCGAGTCCCTTGAAGGCTCTTCTTTTCTGTCGGTGTGTCTTTTTGTTTTGTTTATTGAGACAGGGTCTCTCTGTGTAGCCTTGACTGTCCTATGTAGACTAGGCCGGCCTCAAACTCACAGAGATCCACTTGCCTCTGCCTCCTGAGTGCTGGGATTAAAAGCGTACACACACACACATACACACACACACACCCGCTGCCTGCCAGCTCCTAAAGGCTCTTTTTAATCAACTTTCTTTCTTTCTTTCTTTTGTACGTGTTTTTGAGACAGAGTCTCCTGTATACAAGGCTGGTTTCAAACTTACCATCTAGCTGAGGATGATCTTGAACTTCCGATCCTCCTGTCTCCACCTACTGAGTATAGGGATTAGAACTGTACACCACTGTCCCTGGCTTATTCACACAGGGGATTGAACCCAGGGTTTCATGCATCCTGGGCAAACAATCTACCAATGGAGCTACATCCCCAGCCCCCTTGCAGTCTCCTAAGGAGAACAGCCAGAATGAAGAGTTGAGACTCACAGGCTCGAAAGCTTTGAGCCACAGAGGACCCTCTGGAGCTGCCTCCTGCCAGGCTCCAGGGAGACTTGCCATTCTGCAGGAAGTCAGAGTAGGGGCTCAGGAAGCGAGTGTCCTTGGAGACTTCCTGTCTCACACCCACCTAGCCAGACCCTAACAGAAGAACCCCCTTGTCTTTAAGACACTGGTTCTGTGCTGACTCAAGTTTCTCCTTTCTGCAGGGACTGCTGCTTGGGAACCTCTGAGCTGCCGTCATGGAGGGCCAGCTGGGAGTCAGCCTTGCTTGTCCTTACCACACAGGTTTGGACTATTTCCATGGGCCTGAAGGGAATACTTAAGTTCTTACCACCCCCACCCCCAACATACCGCCCCTTAGATCCCCGTCTGCATTCTGCAGGCTCCTGGGCTAGAAGAAGGGCATTGAGACCTTCTGTGAGACAGCCTAGTGCTGCATGTGATGAGCACTCAGTGTCCTAGGTGAATCAGGTCACCCAGTGGAAGATTTTATCTTAAGTTCCTCCAGGTCTTCCTGTGTAAGCAGCAGTCTATATTTAGCAACGCAGATCACAACTGCTTCTGCCCCGCTGGACAGCCTTTGCCACTTGCGTTTGAAAGCTAAGGCAGCGTGGGCATTTTGCGAGAGCAAAGGCGTGTTACTATGTTCGGAGTGGCTGAATTTGAACATCCGCAGACTTTTCTATGGTAAGGAAAAAAAATTAGGAAAATAACCCGGTATAAAACTTTTCATTTTGATATTAAAGCAACAGCTCTCGATGGGTGTTTTACTTTGAAGGCCTACAATTATTTTTCATGTTAAAAGTGAAACATTTCGATTTGGCTCAGGTGGGTGCTAGCTACCCACAAGTCAGGCTGGGGAAGGCCTTGAGGAAGGCTTGGGCTGGAGGGACGGGTGGACGCCATTATGATGAACCAATGTGTGGTGGAGGTATTGGAGAGAAAGAGAAGCAGAATTGTTCACGTGGTGTGGAAAGAGGCAGATGGAGTGAGTGAAGGTGGGAAGGGGTAGGTTGATGTGGGTGGCCTGCTCATCACCTGGAGCCATGGTGACGTCTAGGTTCGGGCTGCCACCAAGGGCCATGCCTGGCCCTACCGTGGTCCTACTGCAGCCAGGGTCTGTGTTGACATTCATGGTCCATGTTGCCACCATATAGATGCCCAGTGTCTGGGCTGCCACCTGTGGTCATGTAGGTGTCCAAGGGCTGTCCTGCCCCAGGGGCCGTGGTCCTACACAGCAGGGTCTGTGTTGAAGTTCGAGGCCCGTGTGGCTACTAAAGGCCACATGGAAGCCCGGGTCTGTGTTGCAACCCGTGGCCTTGCTGGTGTCCAAGGGCTGTACCACTGCCAGAGCCATGCTGATCTGAGTGGCCCGCGCTGCCACCCAGAGCCATGGTGTTGTCCGGGCCGAGCTGCTGCTGAGGGCCGTGTCCGGGTCTGTGGTCCTGCTGCAGCTAGGATCTGTGCTGATGTCTGTGGCCCATGTTACCGCAGGAGGTCATAGGAACCATGCACGATTAAAATAAGAGGGCTGTGCTGAGCCGGCCACCCTTTGCTGGCCCTGGGAAAGCTGGCCCTGCCTTTCACTAGACACTGCAAACAGGAGAGCTGCAGAACCCCCCCCCCCCAACCTCCATGCAGGGCGGTGGTGGCGCACGCCTTTAATCCCAGCACTCGGGAGGCAGAGCCAGGTGGATCTCTGTGAGTTCGAGGCCAGCCTGGGCTACCAAGTGAGTCCCAGGAAAGGCGCAAAGCTACACAGAGAAACCCTGTCTCAAAAAACCAAAAAAAAAAAAAAGAACCCCCCACCTCCACCCTCAGCACTCAGGAGAGATGGCCTTACCCCGCACCACAGGCATTGGAGAACTGGTCAAGATTGCGCGGGCAGAGAAGAGCTGGCTCCGCCCCTTTCCTGAATGGGGCAGCCCCATTGGCCTGGACTGACCAGCTCAGCTGTCACTAAGGCCCACCCACATTCAGGGCCTGGGGTTGGCCCACCCTAACATCTACACCATCTATGTCCTGCTGGAGCACGTGAAGGAACTGGTCCTGTGGATCTCCATGACTCGGGGAGGCTGCGGGATGTCCAGAGGAGTTTCGGAAAGCACCGATGGTGTTCCAGAAACCAGAGCCTGGAACCAGACCCTGGAACCAGGCCTGGAACTCATGGCAATGAACATTTACAAGGAAGGCTGACTGGACCAAAGGGTTCACTGTGTGACACACCGAGGCTCCCAATGCCACTAAGATGAGTGAAGAGGTGTTGGTGAGGCAGGAAAGTCAGAGGAGCGAGGAGGGTCTGTTTGTTTTGGTTTGGTTTTAATTTAAAAAATTTTTCTTTTTGGGGGGACACTGCAGGGGTGAGGGGAGGATGTGGGGGACTGAGAGATGAGCAGAATTGGGGTGCACAATGTGAAATTCCCAAAGAAGCAATAAATTATGTTTTTAAAAAGTGAAACATTTCATTGTCAAAGTCTTTAAAAACACATTAGAGGGCTGGAGAGATGGCCCAGTGGTCAAGAGTGCTGGCTGCTCTTCCAGAGGACTCAGGTTCAATTCCCAGCACCCACATGGTGGTTCACAACCTTCTCTAACTCCAGTTCCACGGGACCCAATGCCCTGTTCTGCCCTCTGAGGGCACCAGGCATGGTTCACAGACACACATGCAGACAAAACACACATACACATAAAATAAAACACTATTTTTTTTAAAAAAATGCGGAAGATTTAAAAGAAAGAAAGAAACACAGTCTTCACTATTTGGTGCCAATTGTCGAAAGTCTTGTGTACACAACATTTTAAATTGTCACCGTTCACTACAACTATGACATTCACAGTGTACATAAATCTTAGCGTGACTGTTTTCCAGCCTTAAAAAATGCCTCCCCGCAGAGTGTTCCTCACAGGCATGTTGCCAGATGGTTCCTGAGGAAGATCCCTCTGGTTTTTTTCTCACTCTTCCCCTACAAATGGGCAGATGGGGTATCCCCATTTCTCTCCACTATGAACAACACCACAGCAAACCTCTTTCTGTGTTGGAAGCGATTTTCTTAGGATCCGACTCCAGACAGTCAAATTTTTTTTTGGATATTTTTAAGGCTCTCGACTCATTTGGCCAATTTGTTGTTTTTACAGGTTTTGCGTGATTCAAATTCCTGCAAGAGTTCTGAGTCTGAATATAGAGCTAGAGGCTGGAGAGATGGCTCCACAGTTAAGAGAGCTTGCTGCTCTTGCCGGGCGGTGGTGGCGCACGCCTTTAATCCCAGCACTCGGGAGGCAGAGCCAGGC
>CABHPP010133801.1:7754-27393 GCA_902168425.1 Peromyscus attwateri
AGACAGGGTTTTTCTGTGTAGTTTTGGTGCCTCTCCTGGATCTCGCTCTGTAGACCAGGCTGACCTCGAACTCACAGAGATCCGCCTGGCGCTGCCTCCCAAGTGCTGGGATTAAAGGCGTGTGCCACCGCTGCCCAGTGAGCCCATTCTTTTTATCAATAAGACCAAGAACCCAAGAGTGGATCTTGTTTCCTGTGTATCTATCATATGGTGGCTCCACCCTGGCTCCCCAGGATGTGTAGTAACACTTTTTGTCCTGCTTTTTAATTCCTTACTAGGTGGGTAAATGAACTTTTCCCTGCATCCCCAGATAACATCAGAACTTCCTGCTGTGGACCTGTGGGCCCATGACCGCAGGGTCCTTGCTATGTATGGAGGCACAGCGAGGTTCCCATGGCAGGGGCAGCTACAGTCCTGGGGCTAGGGGCACAGCGTGAGAGGAAACCTCAAGACACACCCCTGTAGTTGCTACAAACTGCCAGGGCAGTTGAAACGGTGTCTGCCGGGGTGAAGCTCTTTGGTGAGGCCCAGGAGCCTGGGGACCACCTACAGAGGACCTTGGAGAGAAAAGAGCTCAGACTCCCCGCCCTGCTCAGGGTCTTAGGAGCAAAGCTTCTGCTGGTGGGAACGCGGAGAGCCAAAGGGAATTTAGGTGCAAATAAACCCTCTTCCTGGTTCGGGCGCCAGGAAAAAAACAAAAAAAACAAACAAAAAAAAAAAAACTGGATATACAGGTGTACTGACAGACAAGCTCCAGCAGAGGGCGCCAAGAGCTAGAAATTCGACGGCAAAATTGAGACTTCAATTTTCTGTTTTTCAATTTTTATTAATTTTATCCAGAGAGGGTGGAGTGTGCTACTTTTCTTTTCACCTCATTTTTTCTTATTCTTTTCTTTTTCGTTGAAGCTAAATGCACAGCACAAGACAAACCTCTTTGGCACTTAGGGCATTCAGACTGTATTCCGACTAGCACCTATATCTAATCTGAAAATATTTTCAGTGCCTTAAAATTCCAAAACTATAAGCGATCCAGTAATTTCACACTCACTTTCATCCTCCTCCCTCATCAAACCATTTAGCTGAATTCCTACTGGACGCAGCCTTTTATGGCCTTGGACTGAACCTTCACAGTTGAGGCAGGTGGCTGGATGTCACAAAGCCCTCAGGGTCCAGCTAGAGCCTCGGGGCCAGGCATCATCCTGGTTGGCGTAGTTCACGCAGGCCTGGGCCAATAGCAAAAGGGGGTGCACTCTGAGTCTGCTTCCTGTGGGCCTGGGGGAAGCAGCTGCAAACCTCCTGGAGTGTGGGTGGTGGACTCCTGAAATCCAGGCGTTTGAGAGATGGAGTCAGGAGGATCAGGAAAAACTCTTAAAAAAAAAAAACTTTAGGGCTGGAGAGATGGCTCAGAGGTTAAGAGCACTGACTGCTCTTCCAGAGGTCCTGAGTTCAATTCCCAGCAACCACATGGTGGCTCACAAACATCTGTAATGAGATCTGGTGCCCTCTTCTGGCCTGCAGTCATACATGCTGTATACATAATAAATAAATAAATCTTTAAAAAAAAAAAACTTTAAACAAATGATAATAATAATGAATTTATATTAACAGGTATATTAAAATTACACATAGTTATGGGGTACCTGTGGTGTTTTGATAATGTACACATGTGTAACATCTAAATCAGGGCAAACATCTGTCTCCTCAAACATCTATCATCTCTTTTTAAAAATTTTTTATTTATAATATTTTTATTTTTACATACCAACCACAGATCCCTTCTCCAAAAGGGTAAGGCCTACCATGGGGAGTCAGCAAAGCCTGGTACATTCATTCCAGGCAGGACCAAGCCCCTCCCCACTGCATCAAGACTGAGCAAGGTGTCCCACCATAGGTAATGGGCTCCAGAGAGCCAGCTCATACACCAGAGATAGATCCTGATCCCACTGCCAGGGACCCCTCAAACAGACCCAGCTACACAACTGTCTCCTGTATGCAGAGGGCCTAGTCAGGTTCCACAGCTGTCGGTCTAATGTTCGTGAGTTCCTATGAGCTTGGTTCAATTGTCTCTGTAGATTTCCCCATCATGATCTTGACCCCCCTTGCTCATATAATCCCTCTTCCCTCTCTTCGACCGGACTCCTGGAGCTCGGCCTGGTGCTTGACTGTGGATCTCTGCATCTGTTTCAATCTGTTACTCGGTGAAGGCTCTATGATGAGAGTTAGGGTATTCACCAATCTGATTACCAGGGTAGGCCAGTTCAGGCACCCTCTCCACTACTGCTAGTAGTCTAATCTGGAGCCATCCTTGTGGATTCTTGGGAACTTCCCTAGCACCAGGTTTCTCCCTTACCCCATAATGTCTCCCTCTATCAAGATAGCTCTTTCATTGCTCTCCCACTTCGCCTCTCTTCCAGCTCAACCATCCCATTCCCTCATGTTCTCTTTCCCCATCCTCTCCCCTCTAATGCCCTGCCCTCCACCCCCAGTTTACTAACGGCGATCTCATCTGTTTTCCCTTCCCAAGTCAATCCATGCGTCTCTCTTAGGGTCCTCCTTGTTTCCTAGCTTCTCTGGAGCTGTGGGTTGTCATCTGCTTATCCTTTGCTTTACATCTAGTGTCCACTTATGAGTGAGTACATACCATGTTTGTCTTTCTGAGTCTGGGTTACCTCACTCAGGATGATATTTTCTAGTTTCATCCATTTGCCTGCAAATTTCATAATATCATTGTTTTTTTACTGCTGAGTAGTACTCCATTGTGTATATGTACCACATTTTCTTTATCCATTCTTCAGTTGAAGAGCATCTAGGTTGTTTCCAGGTTCTGGCTATTATGAGTAATCTCAATGGCTGAAAGACATTTAAGGAATTGCTCAACATCCTTAGCCATCAGGGAAATGCAAATCAAAACGACTCTGAGATAACATCTTACACCTGTCAGAATGGCTAAGATCAAAAACACTGAAGACAGTTTATGTTGAAGAGGATGTGGAGCAAGGGAAACACTCCTCCACTGTTGGTGGGAGTGCAAACAAACATGTTCAGCCACTTTGGATATCAGTATGGTGACTTCTCAGAAAATTGGGAATCAATCTACCTCAAGACCCAACGATACCATTCTTGGGCATATACCCAAGGGATGCTCAATCATACCACAAGGATGCTTGCTCAACTATGTCATGTCTCTTTTTAAAAGGAAATTTTATTTATTATAAATTCTATGTATGTGTGGGTGAGTGCCAGTATCCACAGAGGCTAGAGGTGTTGGATCCCCTGGAGCTGGAGTTACAGGCAGTTGTGAGCAACCCACCATGCATTTTAGGAACCTTCCTTGGATTGTCTGGAAGAGCAGCAAGTATTCTTAACCACTGAGCCATCTCTCCAGCCCTTATCCTACTGTTGCTACCTGTAACCAGTATAGATCCTCTGTGCATTAGCTGACCAGAGCTTCTTGCTACTATTTAACTCTTAACTCAGCAACCACTGTTCACCCTGTCTCCCCTCTTCTGTCTCTAAACTCTGCTCACCACCATTCCACTCTCAACTTCTCTGAGATCAACATTTTAGCTTCCATGAATGAGTGGGATGGTGCTGTACTCATCTTTCTGTACCTAGCTCATTTTACTTAACATAATAATCTCCAGTTCTGTCCATATTGCTGCAAAAGGCAGACCTCCCTCTTTTCTGTGGTTGAAGAGTTCCCCACTGCCCATCCATTCATCCTTCAATGGAGTGGGTTTATTTAATTTTTTTTTTGACTATCAAGAATAGGGCTGCAATGAATGTGGAGTGCATCTGCCATTACATCTGGTGTAATTTCCTTCAAGTATATATTCAGTGATGGAAAAGCTTCATATGGTAGTTTTATTTCCAATTGTTTGAGGGATCTCAGCACTCCATCATGGCCACTCAGGAGCTCGCTCAAAGTGTAAGTTCTCCTTCCTGACAAGCGAGAGGAGTTTCAGCTGGCATTGTTGCCTAGCTAGCACAATTCATGTTTTCGTGTGGTGCCCCCTCATGTTTATACATAAAATAACTTGTTTACCAGAGGGCGTGCCCCCAAGGAGGCATGCTAGGAAGGACTTAGGGCTGGACTTTCTCAATAGCTCCGGGCCTAGAGCACCTAAGTGTCCCTCACCATCTGCTGAATTAAAGTGAGCACTTCTTTTTGCACAGAGCCAGATGACCCTGCCTGGCAGCTCTTTCCTTACCCAAAGCTTCCAGGAACACCAGACCTTTAAGTCAATAAGAAGGAGGAGTGGAACAAATTCAGCCTGGCCCAGTACCTCACTCAAGTGACAGGTATAAGCATCCAGGACCCTACAGTGATGGGGGACAGGGAAGAGATGAGGAGGATTTGGCCTGGATTTCTGGATAGGAGTCTCCGTAGTCAATGCCAGAATCAGGCCACTTTCAATACCAAGATCACAACGTTCCTAAAAGCAGGGGAGCCGGTGTGGCTGCTCCGAAGGTCTCAATAACCAGAGAACTTTATCTGAATCCCCCAGTGCCTACAACTGGCTGGGATCCCAGCACTGACAGTCTATGTCATCCCCTTGGGCTCCTGATGGCCCCAACCTGGCCCAGCTGCCACCCTCCGGCAGGCCACCCCCCACATCTCCATGCCTGCCCTTATCCCCCGTTACCAGTGCCCTTATCTTCTAGGCTCAGTGCAGCTGGTCGTGCCCCTTAGGAAGATTTTTTTTTTCCTCTGTTGCAACTTCCCTAAAGGTAAGAGCTGGTTATTTTCCGACGGCAGTAACGGGACTCAACAGAAGCTGGTGAGTTTGTCTATTCTTCGATTTCTAGCCGCCCCCCCCCCCCGCCTCCCCCCATCACCCCTGGGAGACAGGCAGGCTCATTTGGATTGTGCCCTGTCTGGAATTTTCAGGGAACCAAACCAATTCCCTCAGAGTCATCAGAAGCCGTCCTGGAAAGCAGGCAGCAGGCTCAGAGGTAGGTGAGTGTTTTCTCCTTTAACGGCACTTTTCAGTGTTTTAGTTTGGACCTCTCCCCACACTCAATGGGCAGGGAGACTCCTAGGCAAGAACCAAAACACCCAAAAGCCCTTGCCGACACGACATACTACATGTGAAGGGCAGTCTAAGGCTGTACCAGGCAGGACCTCTTAGAGTTGGCTGCTCTGCTCCCAAAGCTTATTCTCTAAACAGATTATACTAACTACCCTAAATGGCTGAGTTTTGAGGGGTGCCCCTCCCTGCCAAGGAGGAAGCTGTGTCCTCTAACCCCAGCTGGAGAAGTTCTTTCAAGGCAATTGGACAGTGGAGGGTGTTACAGGATCCTGATGACTGGACAATTGCCTATTGGAGCTGGTTTTTCTCCATGTGCCTGCAAAGGGCTGGAGCTTGGCTAAAAACCCACCCAAGAGTGGGCGGTCAAGTGCAGCTCACTTACACACAGGGCCATCTGCAGACTTCTGCCATGGAATCTGTGGGAAACAACACGGTATCTAGGACTAAGAACTCACGTGGTGTGTGAATGAGCAGCTTTCTCTCTTAAGCTATTTTTCCTTTCTCCTATTAGACTCCTAACCTCTCTTTCACCATGTCTGAGGTGTGTCTAATCCTATATGTCCCCCATAGGGATGGCAAGGCCACACCATGGAGATGCTACTCTGCCAAGCTTCTTGGTCACCTTCATTTTCCTGCAGCTCCTGCCTACTGGAAACGGTAGGACAGCAGCCCCTTCCTGACCCTGAGGGTGCCCAGAGTCAAGCTGAGGTCTCCAACTGGGGCTCAAGACTAGGCGAACCCTCATGCCCTCAAAGAGGAAAGCTGGTACAGGGGGAGCCCCCGCCTCCTGCATGTGACCTAACCTAGCCCTTCCATTTGCATCTCTAAGGAAAATCAGATTTCCGTGTCCTTGGACCTCCAGACCCACTTCTGGCCCTAGTTGGGCAAGACAAAGAGTTGCCTTGCAAGCTGTCACCCAACATCAGTGTGGAGGGCATGGAGCTGAGGTGGTACAGGGACCAGCCCTCACCGGCTGTGCATGTGCACAAGGATGGGGAGGATGTGTATGAAGAGCAGATGGAGGACTACAGGGGGAGGACCACGTTCGTTGGCAACCACATGGTCAGAGGAGAGGTCGCTGTGAGGATACGCAATGTCACCGTGTCTGATAACGGGACTTATCACTGCGTCTTCAAGGAGCACACATCCCACAGCCAGGCCACCCTGTGGTTGAAGGTAGCAGGTGAGGGCTGCTGTGGGGGTCTTTCCTTTCACTTGTTGGCTTCTGTCAGCACCAGCCCTAATTCCAGACCGTGGCTTCCAGAGCCCTGAGTCCTAGAGCTGGAGAAGCTTCGGCGACAGCTGCTTCAAGACAAAACTCTCTTCCCACAGGCTCTGGCACCCTGTGTCCCCAGGATGTAGTTCTGAACAGAGGGCTGTTTCCCATCTGCCTTCCCTTCATCACACTACCAGAAAGAGAGCACAGAGTGGGGGTTGGGGGGGGGGCGTTGAGGCATGGCAACAGCTGGGAGGTGGAAAGACAGAGCCCGAGATGGAGAGTCAGAGAGACAGGAAGACAGAGCGAGCAAGAGACAGATTGAGAAATAAAGTCCAAGAAAAACAGAGGGAAGGCAGGAATGCAGAGAGAATAACCAAGAGAGACAGGAAGAGAGACCAGGAGGGAGAGGCCGGAACAGATGGGGACGAAACAGAAAAAGAGACTGAGATTATTGGGGGACATGGAGAAGTTTCCTTTGTTCTTTGTCATCACACAGACCCCAACTCCTTCCTTTTCCCACACTTAGTGGGAAACTTTGGTTTTCCCCTTAAACCTCCCCTGTTTCCTTAAACCTTGACTGTTTCATTAGGAATCACAATGCTGCCTTAGTGATGTGACTGCACAGATGGTGATACATAGAGTCACAGAACCCACTAAACACCTGCAAGACCCCACCCCACCCCAACCCCATGGAAGCAACTGTAGGTACAGGATCTGAGCGGATGTCTCTTCCTTCAGGGCTGGGCTCATCACCCAGAATCCATGTGACTGGCACCCAGGACAAAAGCATTCGGGCAGAGTGCACCTCAGCAGGCTGGTTCCCAGAGCCTAAGGTGGAATGGCTGGACCTCAGAGGACAGCCAGTGCCGGCTGAGACTCACTTCTCAGCCTCAGCCAGCACTGGCCTCTTGGCCGTGGTGTCCACTGTGACTCCCCAGGACAGGGCTGTGGAGGGCCTGACTTGCTCCATCTCCAACCCCCTCCTCCCTGAGAAGAAGGTGGCTGAGACTTACCTGCCTGGTGAGTACCTGTTCAGTTCTGCCATCAAAGCCACTAGCACAGGAGTCCAGGCCCTGAGGGCCAGGGATGTTTGGAGAAAGCTGTGGGGGCAGAGCCAGGGAAGACCCTGCCTGCAGCCTGGCCAAGGGGGTCACGGGGATGTCGGTTTCCAAGATGAAACAGTGATAGAGTTGCAGGGAGATCTACCAGAGAAGCAAGGAAGTTACATCCTGATACTGGTTGTTGTTGTTGTTGTTTTAATAAATTTTTTTTAAAGAGAAGTTCTAGTTCATGGCGAATTTAATCAAAAAGTACATAGATTATCTTTTCTTTAAAAAAAAAGCTATTTCTCTTATTTTATGTGTATGAGTGTTTCACTGAGTGTGTGTAAGTGTACTGTGTGTGTGCAGTTCCCTTCGAATTGGAGTTACAGATGATTGTGAGCCACCACATGGGTGCTGGAAATGGGACCTGGGTCCTCTGGAAGGGCAGCCATGCTCTTAACCACTGAAATGTCTCCCCAGCCCCTGGATTTTCTACATAGTTCATCTCATAGCCATAACTCTCCCAGGTATGAAAATCCAGAAGGGGAACATCACAGGGATGAACAGGCAGAGACCCACCAGGGTTAGCAAGAATGTGGGACTCCATGGTACTGGCTGTTCTGGGATGTGGACATAGGAGAATGACATCTGTCCACCAGTACTGCATGCCGCCTCCGAGTCCTCTACCCTCCCTAATCACACCCTTTCTTCCCACTTCCACCCGGAGACCCCTGGCCTTTCTTCTTCTTTGATTGGTTTTGCCTTTCCTCAGTGTTTCGTAGTTGAAATCACACCAAATGCATGCTTTTCAGACTGGCTCCTTTCCGTTAGTGATGTGCATTTAAGAGTTTTCTGTGATTGTCCTTTGCCTGATACCTTAGTTACTGTTCTGTTGCTGTGAGGAGACACCATGACCAAGACATCTTACAGAAAAAAAGCACTTAATTGTTTACCATTTCAGCGGGTGAGTCCTTTGCCAACGTGGCAGGCACCAGGGTGGCAGGCGGGCAGGCATGATGCTGGAGAAGTAGCTAAGAGCTCACATCTGATCCTGAAGTTGCAGGTTGAGAGGGAGACACTGGGCCTGGTGTGGGCTTTGAAAACCTCAGCCCATCCCCAGCGACACACCTCCTCCAAAGAGGCCACACCTCCCAATCCTTCCCGAACAGTTCCACTAACTGGGGACCAAGCATTCAAACGCAGGGTCCTACTGGAGTCATTCTCTTTCACACTACCACACTTCATAAATCGTTTATTTTGAGGGCCGAGTAACTATTCCACTGTCTGGTTAGAACAGTTAATTTATCTATTTATCTACTAAAGGATGTGTTTAGCTTTTCATTTAAAGCTTTATTTCTTTAAAAACTTGTTTTTTTGACTTTTTGAAAAAGGATATCACTATGTAACCGGCTGGCCTGGAACTCACAATATAGGCCAAGCCGATCTTGAACTCATAGAGATCTGCCTGCCTCTGCCTCCTAAGTGCTAGAATTAAAGGCATTTGCTACTATGCCTGACAGAAGTTTTATTTCTAAATGATGTTAAACTTACAGTTTAATTTTGCAAAATTATATGGTTTGCAAAAATAATAAGTCTCTGCACCACTTGCCCAGATTCACATTTTGAATATTTTGCTACATTTTAATTGACTTCGTTTTCTTTTTCTACAAATAGCATATCTAATATCTATATCTTACCCATATGGCCATGCATATGCAACCTCCTCAGTCCACTCTCCCTCAACTCATACCATACTTTGTCCTGGGCTCCTGGGCCACGGACAGGTGTGTGTTGTTAGCAGTCCCAGGCAGACAATGGAAGCCCACAGTCAGGGTAGGCAGTTCTGTGTCTGGTGAGGGCTGTTCCATAGTACAAAGATCTTCTTGCAGTGTCTTTGTGTGGGGGAAGGGCCAGGACCTCTCTGAGGTACTTTTTATAAGGGCATTGATCCTAGTAATGAGGCCCCACCTCAGGACTTCCCCACCTCCCACAGCCCACCTGCACCATCATCGAAGAGGCTGGAATTTCAATGTTTTGGGGGACACCAACATGCAGGCTATAGCACTGTGTATCAGAAGACATCTCATTTTTTCTGAACCTTTTTTAGAAAGGTCTGTGAACACTGTGTCCCTTGAGTCTGGAATGTTGTAGTGTGTGTGTGTGTGTGTGTGTGTGTGTGTGTGTGTGTGCGTGTGTGTGTGTGTAGCAAAGACAGTCCCTCCCGTTATTCTTGATGCCCTGGAATTTTCTTAGCTGCCCTGTTCAGAAGGCCTCCGTCCACGGAGAGGGGACCAGCTCTGCCTCTGATCCTCACGGCGCTGGGGCTTGTCACAGCAGCAATTGCCTGTGCTTTTGGGAGGTCGCACAAAGAGGATAAAAGTGAGGAAGAAGAAGCAGATCCAGGAACCGGTGCTGAGGCTGAGCCCTCCCACGGTGAGTGAGCCCTGACCCTCACACCAGGGACCTGGATGCCAAGCCCTGGCCTGAGGCTTGTGTCATCCAACACTGCAGGAATGGAATGACCAGTGGGGATTTTGGCTCTGGAATTTCCCAACCACAACCCACCCAGAGGAAACCCTTCATCACTGAGAGATTCCTTGCTCGGTTATTCTTCACAAGATAACTTTGGGCAGTCTACAGGGCCTCTTTCTGGGAAATGAATAGACAGGAGCTTGAACTTGTCATTTTCCACTACTGAAACAAAATGCCTGAGGCTCGGTCATGTGTAAAGGAATGTTTATTTAGCTCACATTTGGGGGTCTAAATGTCCAAGATCAGGTGGTCCATGTGGTGAGGGCTCCTTGGCTATGTCAAATTATGGTAGATAGCAAGACAGAATAAGCAAATAAGATTTGGGGATCAGGGTCACATGGGAACCAGCCAGAGCCCCAGAGAACTAAAAGATGTTCCCATGAGGTCATTACCTCAGATGAGGCTCCACCTCTTAAAAGCTCCCCCACCTCCCACTGTTCACACTGAGGGCCAGGTTTCTAGCAAGCAAACCTTGAGGATACCTGCCAATCACATGCAGCCCACAGAAAAGCCCGCATCTGGAGTTCTGGCTGTGGGGTGTGGGCGTGAATTTCAAGTCTTCTGACTGCTGGAGGTGGACTCTGTCTCTTGTGTCAGTTTCTCTGTCTCTGTCTCTCCCACACAGAGCCTGAGCCTCTGAGCTGAGTTTAGTACACAGTGGGAGCCATCTCGGGCTGTGCTCACTCACACCTCCTCAAGAATCCTGTATCCCTCCCTCCCTCCCTCGCTGCTTGGAGGAATAATAAAAACAGTTTAAATGGGGACAATGGGGACGGTAACAGATTTTTAGAAGTGGAAGGGAAACCTTCATGTAGGAGACCAACCTTGGATCCCTCATCCATGCAGGGCCAAGAGAGCAAAAGCCCCCAGGTCTGATACTTTTTTCTCTCCACAGCCAGCCTGTCCCTGGACCCTGAAACCGGGAGCCCCAAACTCATGGTGTCCGAAGACCGGAAAAGTGTGAAGCGGTTGTTATTTGACCAGGACTTGTCTCCCAATTCCAAAAGATTTGACCAAGACCCCTGCATCCTGGCCCAAGAGCGGTTTGATACAGGGAGACATTACTGGGAAGTAGAGGTCGGGGACAGGCGGGCCTGGATTCTGGGTGTGTGTCTGGAAAGTTTGGGACGGGAAGGAAGGATCCCCAAGTCACCTCAGCATGGCCTCTGGGCTCTGGAGTTTTACAAGAAGAAACTTCGGGCCCTCTCCTACCCCAGGACTCGGCTGTCTCCTCCGCAACCCCTCTGGCGTGTGGGTATCTTTTTAGACTTTGAGGCAGGAGAAATCTCCTTTCACAATGCAGCCGACGGCTCCCAGATCTATGTGTTCTCTGGGCTGTCTTTTTCTGGTCCCTTACAGCCATTCTTCTGCCTCTGGACCCATGACCCCAGGCCCCTAACCATCTGCTCAGTGGTCAGAGAGGCGGAAGAAGACACAGAATCCTCTGGAGGTCCTTGACCTCCCTGGGGACTCCTGGGACATCCTTAGGAGAGAGAGGCTCCTGCCTTCTTGTCCACCCTGGCTCCTGGTACTATTTATTGCCTTGCTGTGAGGAAATATGGCAAGACACCAGAGGCTAGATATACTGCCTCTGCCAAATTTCTGTGCTGAATGCTGACACCACACCTACCCCAGGATTTCTGAAGGTGTTGTAATTTGGAGATGAAGCATTGAAAAAGGATAAGGTTAAAGGAAGACATTGATGTACCTTAACTCCATAAAGCTGGTGTTCTTATAAGAGAGGAGATCAGGACACACACATACCTGTGGGGACTCAGAGAGGTGCCACTCACTAGCCAAGGAGACCAGCAACGTCTCCGATGTCTAGCTTCTGGGACTTAGAAAGTGGTTCCTGCGGAGTATCGTGTGACTCTCCTGTGCTGAGGTACTTTGTCATGGCTGGCCTCCCTCAGCGAGGAAGACTATACAATAAGCACAGCAGGGCTGTGTTTTTGCCGTGTTCTTAGAGGCACATGTGGAATGCCCAGCTCAGTGGTGAGTTGTGCTCTGGCTGCGCAATAACTGGGTCTTACCCTCTTCTTCCTCACTCTTCCTCCATCTTGTTCATCTTTTCCTTCCTCCCTCCTCCTCCCCTTCTCCCCTTCTCTTTCTTCCTGTTAAATGATTTTGATTTTTAATGACGTGTGTGTGTGTGTGTGTGTGTGTGTGTGTGTGTGTGTGTGTGTCTGTTTCCATGGCGGCCAAAAGGCAGCATCTGATTACCCTGGAACTGTAGTTACAGCAGTTGGGAGCTGACAGATGAGGAACAAAACTCAGGTTTTCTGCAAGAGCAGCCAGGGCTCTTGGTCCTAGAACCATCTCTCCAGCCCTTCCCCCTTCTCTCTCTTTTCCCGCTCCTCCAGTCTCTTTCTACCTTAAATCTTTCTCCCTCCCTCACTATGACAGACTAGTTTCCAGCCACACAAAGGCAAAGATCTGAAGATTGCTAAGGCTTTGGTCAGAGTCCAGTGAGGACAGAAACCACGACAGTGTTGACAGAGAAAAGAAGCTGGTACTAATGGACGCTTGGGAACACAGGAGATAAAGCCAGACCATGGGAACCAGCTCTCGGCTACCTGAGATTCTTCCACTCCGAGACTTCGGGCAGAAGGGAGAACAGAGCCCAGGGACTGGGGTGCTCCTCCACTTGTTCCATGGGTGCTGAGAAAATGCAGTCTGTCCAGTGCTGTGAGGCTGGAGGCCCCAAGAGAAACACAGAGTCACACTGTCCCCCAGACCCAAGCAGGGATCTGTTGGTGGGATCTATGTGGCATTCAGGATTCTACTCCAGGGAGACTGGAGCTTAAGGTTAAGTGCTCTGGCCTAAAAGCCATGAAGGACTCTTCCCTCCTCTGGAGACCAGAAATTGAATTGAAGTGTTGGCAGGGTTGGCTTCTCTGGGAAGCATTGGAAAATCTTCCAATCTCTGGGAAGCCTGGAAATCCAGGCCTCTCTCCCAGTGTGTGGTGGCGTCCAGCCCTCCTTGGTGGGCAGGAGCATGCTGCCCCTGTCATTGTCTGGCCACAGCCTCTCTGTGTTTCTCTTTAAAATCTTTCTCTTAGGCACATTTATCCATGTCAGGGCCCACTTTAACACAGGCTGACTCCACCCTGAGGTTTGTAACTTGATTGCATCTGCAAAGACCCCTTTCTCCAAAGGATCCCAGTCACAGGTGTCGGGGTTCAGACTCCCGCATATCTGGGGGGACACTCAACCTACCATACTGGCTGAGTGGTGGGCACACCCTTTTACATTGGAATGCCTCCTCAGAATGAGGAGATCATTGTCCATAAGGGCTGTCGCAGTTACACACGTTTCAGAGAGACAAGGTCCTCAGCCACAGCCAAAGAACGCCTCGTGTTTAGGGTTCACAGTCAAGAGCACAGCCATGGTTAGTCTGTGGAGTAGCAAGGATATGTCACAAGCACAGGTGGCCCCTGAGCTGGACTTTGGAGAGAGGCTGGCATTTATAACCCTCTGCCTCCTGAGTGCAGGGTTAAAGGCATGAGCCACCACTGCCCAGCTAGGTTTTTTCTTGTTGTTGTTGTTGTTGTTTAGGATTTATCTATATATTTTATGTATATGGGTGTTTTGTCTGAATATATGTCTGCATACCAAAAGGTGGTCCATGCCTTCAATCCCAGCAATTGGGAGCCAAAGGCAGGCAGATACCTGAGTTTGAGGCCAGCCTGGTCTGCAGAGTGAGTTCCAGGACAGCCAGGGCTACACAGGGAAACCATGCCTCATTAAAAAAAAAAAAAATGTGTGTCTGTCTTCGTGTGTGTGTGTGTGTGTGTGTGTGTGTGTGTGTGTGTGTGTGTGGTTTGCGTGCGTGCACCTGCAGAGGCTAGAATAGGACACTGGGTACCTTGGAGCTGCAGTTAAGGCATTTGTGAACTGCCCCACATGGGTGCTGGAATCAGCACTCCTGTTCTTATGATGGAGTAGCAGGTCCTCTTGATTGCTAAACCATCTCTCCAGCCTCAAGCTTTCTTGTTTGAAGGGTGCAACATGGTGAATGTTGGTTAAAGTGTACAATCAGGTAGCAGTGCCATCAAGAGATCAGAGTCTTTTGCCATTAAAATTCCTCTGGATATTTTGGAACTTGATCCCCACAGATGATTCCACTGTAGGCAGCCACTGACCTGTGGAATTTTTTTTTCTGATTTCCCCTCTCTCATTTTTGGACTTAATTTGAAGTCAGTCCGTTTAAAGTGTGGAGCATTACTGATACCATTGAGTTGAGAACTTTCCTTTTCTTTTGTCCTCTTGGGCACATCTATATGATGAACTTTTACCTGTTCTGGAATTTAAAATAAATGGAATCATACTATCATTTTCTTGTCTTTTTTTTACTTCTGTGGTAGTTCATTTCCTGTTGTCACAACCAAACACCTGTAGCTAGGAAACGTAAAATGTTTCTTGGCTGACATTTTGTGAGAGCACATGGGAAGACAACCTGATGAACCCCGTGGCTGCCCCCTCTACACCCTCCAGTCTACAGCTTCTCTCTCCTCCTCTGTCTGGGTTTGTTGTTTTGTGTCAAGTTGTCAACTTGACACAGCAAGAGTTACTATGGGAAGAGGGACCCAGCTGAGGAACGGCTTCCATCACATTGCCTGTTGGACTGTAGAGACTGTAGAGCAGTGGCTCTCAACCTTCCTAACGCTGCAACCCTTTAATGCAGTTCCTCACATTGTGGTGACCCCAACCATAAGATTATTTTGTTGCTACTTCGTAACTGTAATTTTGCTATGGTTATGAATTGTAATGTAAATATATCTGACATGTAGGATATGTGATAAGTGACCACAGAGGGGTCAAGACTCACATGTTGAGAACTGTTGCTGTAGAGGATTTTTATTGTTGTATGTGGGAGGGCCCAGTGGGTGGTGCCATGCCTGAGCAGGTGGTCCTGGGTGCCATGAGAAAGCAGGCTGAGAAATCTAGTAAGCAGTGTTCACTCATGCTTCAGTTCCTGCCTCCAGGTTTCTGCCCTAATTTCTCTTCCAGATGTAAGCTGAAATCTTTTCCTCCTCAAGTTGCTTTTGGTCATGATATTGTCACAGGTTTGTCAGACAGACAGAGAGGCCCAAGTTAACTCAAAACAATAAAAAGACTCTTTGCTTTTGCATTGGATTTGGTCTCTTGGTGGTCTTTGGGGGACTCTGGGTACAACAATACTTTATCACAGGAACTGAAAATTAACTAATACAGCCACTGAACAGGGAGGCTGATTTCAGCTTTATGTTGATTTTTTATGAGACAGGATAACCAGGCTGGACTGGAACTCAGCTTCTGCCTCAGCCTCGGTGTTAGTGTTAGTGCCAGTATTAGATTAGGATTGAGTTTTGTGCTCACGATTTCCTGCCTGCTGTCCCTTGCTCCAATGTGGCCATCCACATTGGTGAGCAGGGTTCTTCTTTAGCCACTGATAATTTCTTTAGTGCACTGTCATGGAGACTCCCAGAAACAGTATGTTACCAAGTCACTAGGCATCACTTTGTCGATCCTGCTGGGACATTAACCACCATGGCTGGTTCACCCAGGCTTCATGGAAAGGTAGGAGTCTATCTCTAAATGTCAGTGAACAAGCCCAGGGGATTCCCAAGGGGACCTTCCTCTATCCTGTCACTGTGAAGTCCTTCCCCATCCCACTCCCATATTTTCCCTTAATTACATTTTGTGTGTGTGTGCGTGTGTGTGTGTGTGTGTGTGTGTGTGTGTGTGTGTGCTAAATCGAATGCATATGCACTGTGGCACACGTGAAGGTCAGAGGACAAGTTGTGGGAATTGGTTCTCTCCTTCCACAATGTGAGCAGTGGCTAAAGAAGAACCCTGCTCACCAATGTGGATGGCCACACTGGAGCAAGGGACAGCAGGCAGGAAATCGTGAGCACAAAGCTCAATCCTAATCTAATACTGGCACTTCCGAGGCTGAGGCAGAAGCTGAGTGACTGAACTCACTCAAGTAGTCAGGCTTGGTGGCAAGTGCTTTTACCTGCTGAGCTTTCTCAACAACCTCCAATTCTCCCATTAAAATGCCCAGTGACTTCTGTACACATCTAGGTAGAGCTCAGGTCCCCCAAGTCTTTCCCTATTGGGATGTCACCTTCCTGCTTAAAACTTGTGCGTACCCTTCACTGTCTGGTTTCATCACTGACAAAGGAAAACAGGAACTGAGCACCACTTAGGCCACATTTTAGGAGTCACTCATTTTAAGACTGTTCTGACCACCCACTCCCCTACATGCTTATGGTGTCTTTTTCATGTCCGCCTTCATGTCTCTATGATTTATTGGCATGGGCGGCAGCCATGTGAGGAAGACTCTAATGGATTTTCTCATTCTCAGGAGAACCATGAGTAAAACCATTGTGCCCATGCCGGGCGGTGGTGGCGCACGCCTTTAATCCCAGCACTCGGGAGGCAGAGCCAGGTGGATCTCTGTGAGTTCGAGGCTAGCCTGGGCTACCAAGTGAGTTCCAGGAAAGGCGCAAAGCTACACAGAGAAACCCTGTCTCGAAAAACCAAAAAAAAACCAAAAAACAAAAACAAAAAAAAAACATTGTGCCCATGGTAAGCTAGGGAAAGCATGTGTTTAAAGACCCAAGGATGGGCTGTCAAGACGGCTCGGTGGGTAAAGGTGCTTGCCACCAAGCCTGATGACCTGAGTTCAGTCTCTGGGACCCAAGTCAGAGAAGGAGAGGACTCAATCCCAAGAGTTTTCCTCTGACCTCCACATGCTTGCCCATGGTGCATGCACCAAAAATAAGAAATGTAATAAAAAATGAAAGATGTCTTGGTTGTTGGTGTGATCTCCAGAATGACTCACCTAGCCAAGCTTCATAAACTTCTGTTAATGAAAAGTCTGATGGGAAGAGGAATACCACTCAAAGTTATTGTGAGTATTGCTAAAATATAAGCACATTTTGGTCATTTTTGTTCATATATGTCTATACTCATCATCCAGGCTCTATTTTTTTTCTGTTGTCACCAATTCATTGAGCTAAGATGTTTGTGCACCATGTGCATGTAGTGCTCACAGAGGCCAGAAGAGGACGCTGGCCCCTGGAGCTGGAGTTACAGACTTGTGAAGCCCTATGTGAGTGTCACAAACCCAAACCCTGGTCCTCTGAAGAGCAGCCCTTAACACTTAACTCTTAACTCTTCCATGACTAGCTATGATCCACATTTATCAGTAAAATAATCAACCAAAGTTAAAATAGTCTCAAAAATAATGGCCACAGTCTACATGGAAATATTGAGATTTCTGTAACATTTCTAAGAACTTTAGGTGGGGGTGAAAAACGGCAGGCTATTTGCTTCAGTCTCTCTCACAATCTTCCTGAAACTTTGCAAATGGATGGAAATGGGCTACAACTCAAGATACCTTAATCAAGAGTAAGTATCAGTATTAGTACGCACAGCAAAATGTCCACCATGTTTTGTTTTTTCCTAATGTAGATGTAAATGAAATAGCAATGGAATCATGGTAGTATAAGCTTCCCCAAGGAGGGTACCAGATTGAAAAGGCGGTGTTTAGCCAAGCACTTGTGGGGCGTCCATGTTTACCTTTGCTCTTGGTGGAAGCTGGACGGTTAACCTAGGACTTAAATCAGGGAACCCCGCCCTGCTGGGATTGGCCTGCCTTGGCCCAGATGATGAACTGCCATTGTGCTTTCAGGCCCTGTTGGTTATTTTGGGGTCAGGCATCTTGGGCTCTGCTCAAGCAGTGAGGTCATGGCCCACCACATTGTATATCCATAGGTAACCCAGGAGGAGGTGGACAAAACCTCAAGTGGGGTGTGGCTTTAGTTCGTGAGACCTCCTACACCTGGAAAGTATTGCCCAGAAAATTGGATGTTTGCCTTGAAAAGGAGTCAAAGCCAAACCCAAATGTAGATTAAAAGTATGCCTTTCCAAATTATTGCACTTTTGACGTGTATCAGTGGTCGGGGAAAAACTAATTTTGAAGCACTTAGGAGTTATATCAAATGTGTAGATTGGTAAGTGCTGGAGTTGACCAGTAGTAAATACAGCTTGACAAGTACAGTAAAGGTGGTGGTGGGGTGGGGGGGAGCTAGGCAATTAACTGGCTTGTCACTGTCAACATCTCAATACGATTTTTAAAAATTCGTTTGAGACAGGGTCTCACTTTGTAGTACTGGCTGACCTAAGTCCTGGGGTCAAAGCTAGGGGCAGTGCCTCCCCACTGAATCATCAAGCGAGCTGAACCTGTTTAGAATCCAAGAACTGTTTGAATGAACCCCAGCTGTTGGGTGCAGACAAACCTGTCTCTAGCATGCCGCACAGTAATACCTCCGCCAGGCCACCAGAGGGAGATTCCCCACTCCGGCCCATGTAGAAATGGCTACAAGGTCAGGAGTCCATTAAAGGTTGTCCATTAAGCTACCCAGCAATTCAGGTTAGCTCTGAAAAGAGGCTTTGGTATTCACTGAAGGGCCCTGAGGGTGGACAAAACCTCTGTAGCTGGTAGCCTTGTGGCCATCCCTGCATTGCTGAGTGCCGGGCTAAACACTGTCAGCTCCGCGGCTCAGGGACCTCCGCGCTGGAGGGGCAGAACCGCAGCAGCACCTGAGTCACCAAAGCCCTTAGCGCGTTGGAAGGCTGGGCAGGGGGTGAGGGAGCAAGGTCTCTGACAAACGGTCGGACCCTCGGGCACGAAAGGCAACCTGAAAGCCCCATTGGCTACTCTGTGGAGACTTGTCCAATCAGAAGAGCTCAAGAAGCCACCTCATTTGCATATGACCAGAATTCTATGAGAGTGGTGTTTTCCATGCATTTATCTTCCGGCACTGTTCCCTCGGAGATCCTTGCTTTTCCTCTTTGGGGACAGCTGTCCACAAAGGAGGAGTGCCCCTGGCCTCATGACACGTCCTAATAAGATTTAGGAGTGTATATAACTGAGCCGACCTGTGTTTAGGAAAGGTAAAGCAGGCCTTAGCAATGGATGGGAGGCAAGACCCTTTATGATTGACGGAGCACGGCATTGACCTTCGGTCTGTAATCAGAGGCCACCATACACCCCTGGAACCTCTTTCTCCGGCCGGAAAACGGAGACAGCCTCTCTGCACTTTCAGCTTGCCAGGGAACCCCAAGTTCAAAGTGAAAACAACCCAGGGCAGCGTATCCTGAGATTTGCTCATGTCCTTTAGGCTTGCAGGTCTGAAGCCAAGGAATGGAATTTCAGAACCCAGTCATCGGAATACCATTTATGAAAGGAACCACAGGGACTCAGGTGCTGCCTGTGCAAAAGGGGGAAACAAATACTTATCCTGCTGCAACCCCACAGCTCACACCCGATCCTTGGGGCAGCCTGGCCAAGGCACCCTTGCAGCTATTACAGCACAAGTGTGCCTGCCCTTGCTTGCACCCCACGAGCCCCCAAAATTCAATCTTGCTAAAAACCAGACTATTTGTTTTGTGAGTTTAATCCTGGTTGGCTTGTGTGCTGTATCAATGGTGGTGTTTCAGCTACTATGTTTGCTTCCAAAGCCAGTACAGCCTTGTCTCCTAGAAATTCCTTAACAGCACACCTTTTCATGAATGACAGTTAAACAGAGAATCTTTGTTTCAGCTCAATTATCTATCTCCAAATCAAAATTCTCTTGTGAAAATAAAGCACCTCATGTGGATATCAAGTGGCACAAAGCTTGTGGAAGAGTTTCTTTCCCAGGACTTTTAGCCATCTTCTGGTTATCCGGGGGCCTTTGCTTGAGAAAATGAGGTGGATGTGAGAATGGCCTTTGAACCGAGCTCCCTGTGTACAGGTGCAGCCAGCCCTCACTTAA